>MU261094.1:0-92500 GCA_020310875.1 Ceratopteris richardii | reverse complement strand
TCAACATAGACACAGAGATAGATTACCTCTGAATTACTTCTCTTAATGAACAGAGAAGTTTCAGCCTTACTCATGACAAAACCTTGGTCTTGGAGGTATGTAGTTAGCCTGTAATTCCATGCCCTAGGTGCCTGCTTCAATCCATATAAAGCCTTCTTTAATTTGCAAACATAAGTTACCTTCTTCGGGTCTTCATAGCCAGGAGGTTATGACATATAAACCTCTTCTGAAATCCATTCATTCAAGAAAGCATTCTTGACATCCAATTGGTACATGTTCCAATTCTTTGATGCAGCCACACTCACCAACACTCTGATTGTTGGCATCTTGGCCACAGGAGAAAATGTTTCTTCATAGTCAATGCCTTGGGTTTGTGCAAAACCCTTGGCTACCAATCTGGCCTTGTACCTGTTAATTGTGCCATCAGAATTTCTTTTCAATTTATAGATCCATCTGGATCCTATTACCTTCATGGAGTCCTTCTTGGGTACTAACTCCCATGTATCACTCTCCTTGAGTGCTTCAATCTCCTCATCCATAGCTTCCTTCCATTCTGATTTTGTGATTGCTTCTTCATATGATCCTGGTTCTTCATTTAGCAAATCCTTTGCAAGATAAATTGAATGTTTAGTAACAAGAGATGTATCATACCCATATTTGATAGGTTTTTTGCTTTCTCTTTGAGACCTTCTGATTGATTGAGTTGAAGATTCTGGTATGTCCTCAAGCTTCTTCATCTTCATTTTGCCTTTGGACTTCCATGCCTTGAACTCTTCAAGGTTGATTGTATCTTCATCATCTGAACTTGACTCTCCATCCTGAGTAGGTTCCTCCTTTGTAAGTTTTGGAAATTCTTCTTCCAAATCATAGGGTAATTTGACCTTCCTGCATTCATTCTCATACCAAGAATCATTCTCATCAAAGATTACATCTCTGCTTACCATAAATCCCTTATTGGTAGGGTTATAAAATCTGTAACCTTTTTTATTTAAATCATATCCAATGAAAATACATTTTTCAGCCTTTGGATCTAGCTTTCCTCTTACCTGTGAAGGAATGTGTACATATGCTACACATCCAAAAATTTTGCAGTGATCCAATGATGGTCTCTTACCATGCCATGCTTCATATGGTGTCATACCATCAAGTGACTTTGATGATAACCTATTTATGAGATAGGTGGCAGTAGAGACACTCTCTGCCCATAGATAGTTAGGTAATTTCTTCTCATTAAGCATAGATCTAGGTGTCTCAACAATTAACCTATTTCTTCTTTCAGCTACCCCATTCTGTTCAGGAGAGTACCTTGTGGTTATTTCCCTTTTGATGCCTCTGTCCTGCAAGAAGTCCTCAAATTCATTGGAGAAGTACTCACCTCCTCCATCTGACCTTAGCCTCTTCAAATTCCTACATGTCTGATTTTCAACTAATGCAAGATATTTCTTAAAACAATTGAATACCTCATCCTTGTGCTTCATAAAGTATAATACAATCCATCTGCTATAGTCATCAATAAAAGACACATAGTACCTTGAACTTGAAACTGAGGGGTCTTTGCTAGGTCCCCAAACATCTGTGTGTATAAGCTCTAGATAGTCTTCATGCATATATCCTTTCTTGCAGAAGGGTAACCTGTGAGACTTACCAAATCGACAAACACCACACTTGTAAATCATATGTTGCTTGGATACATTAGGTATCCCAAGCACACATTGGTCCCTGCACATTTGCTTCAAGGTCCTTTCTCCTATGTGCCCTAATCTCTTGTGCCAAATCTCAAGCTCTCAAAGTGTTTGATCTTTATAACTGTATAATGCAATGTTCTTTGTATCTTCCAACTCAAAAGTGAAAAGTCTACCTGATTTTTCTCCTTGGTAGTTGCCATTGTAATTGTTGTTGTAGTTGTTGTTGTAATTGTTGTTGTGGCCTTGGTGATGGTTGAACCTTCCTCTAGACTGAGAGTATCCACCTCTTTGGTAGCCTCTTCCTCTCTGATTTTTGTAATTCCTGTAACACTCATCTGTGGTGTGGTTTGACAAACCACAAATGTTACATGGTGATGAATTATAGGGTCTCCCCCTACCTTGCTTACCTCCTCTGCCCCTACCTCTTGAAGATCTACCTCTCCCTGCATAGTTGGCTTGGGAGGTAGAGCATTCATCTTCCACCTTCTTACTCTTGCCTTTATCCTTAGATTTCTTATCAGTGTATAGGGCAGAAGAGTTGTTACCTTTGGTAGTATCTCCACTCTTGGTAAGCTTTGCTTCATGTGTGAATAGTTGACCCATGAGAGTTGTAAGATCTGGAGTGTGCATGTCCATGTAGAGATCCATTGCAGTGGTGAAGCTTTCCCACTTGTCATCAGCCTTGATTCCATTAATTACCTACCTTACAATTTGTTCTTCTTCAATTTCTTCTCCTATGGTTGCTAACTGATCTGCAACATCTTTGATCTTGGTCACAAATTCTGAAACAGCTTGCTTAGGTTGCTTCCTTAGTCTTGTGAATTCAATCCACAACTGATTTTTCCTAGCCCTTGTATTGGAGGAAAAATATGATGACAAGGTTTCCCAAGTCTCTTGGGAAGTCTTACAATTTCTGATATGAGGTAAAAGAAAGTCAGATATAGAGTTGAGTAGATAAGACCTTGCCAATGCATCGCTTGCACACCATGTGTTGAGTTTTTCTTGCTCCTCCTTGGTTGGCAAACCTCTTGCTTTGAATGAGGGCGATTCCTCATCTCCTGAGATGTATCTGTTGATATATTTAGGTAGTGATGTGTGTGAACACTCTAGGACCACCGGGGCACTTTTTTCCCTCTTTAGGAGGTTTTTTTCCCCCGGCTTGTATATACGCCTATTGCCCTAATGGGCTACTTATCTTTGTACATTCTCTAGTAATACATTCAGTCTTGTGTGTTGTGCTCCAAGTTTCTTCTTCTTCCTTGTGCTGTTCGCGTGCTTCCACAGACGTCTAACTCCAACAATTGGTATCAGAGCAGGTCGTTGCTTCTTCTAGGGCGCCGTCGACACTCCTCCGTTTGCAGTCTCAGATTCGCATGAAATTTGGTGAGCATACTCAGGGTGTTTCCTAGATCAAAACAGCTTTGCTGTGTGGTGCCGAAATCGCGATCTGAGCTCGTTTCGGCCTCCGAACGCACTATCGCAGTGCTTGTGCAGGCTATTTCGTCCTTTTGTGCCAAAGGTATATACCAGTTTCTGTTCGCCAGTTTAAGCGTCTCGAAGTCTGCTACAGGTCTAGCAGAACTTGTCTGGGCAGTTCCGTTCAACTTTTTGAGATACAGTCAATTTTCTGCATCAAGGTATTTTAGTCACCGGCCATGGCTGAAAGCAGTGATGTATTCCGTATGTTGGCTGTTGAGGATAAGTTGGATGGTACCAACTACCCATTATGGGCTTATATGATGCGACATGTACTGGTTGCAAAAGGATTGTGGAACATTGTGCAGGGTGTTGAAAGACGTCCTGTTACACCTGTAACGACAGGTACTGCAAATACAGGTGTTGGAGCTGATGAAGATGGTGTCGAAGATGATATTCCGCAGATTCCTGTTCGTCCTGCTGTTTCTGTGGCACCTACTGCAGAGCAGATTCTTTGGGATGGCAGAGATGCCCAGGCACATGCATTGATAGCTTTGTCTGTCAAACGTGCCATTATCCCTCACATTCGCTCTTGCAGAACAGCAAAGGATGCTTGGGATACACTTACCACTTTGTACCAGGCTAGGAATGAGGCTCGTGTTGCTTACCTCCGAAAACAGTTGGAGAGTGAGCACATGAATGAAGGTGATTCTATGGACAGTTTTCTTACAAAGATCAAAGACCTGAAGGAACAATTGATTTCTGCTGATGAGGTTATACCAGATAGCTCACTTGTGCAGACCGTTCTGAATGGCCTTCCTGATTCATATCAGAGTTTTGCCTCTACTCTTCGATTGATGATGAAAGGCAATCCGAATGCCTTGTCATTTGAGGAATTAGTCTCTGTTCTGTTGCAGGAAGATCAGTCCAGGCAGAACAGGTCCATTATGCGTGTTGCAGATCAAGCTTTCTTGGCTAGTCAGAAGGGCAAAGGAAAATGGAGCTCTTCTACTAGTAAGCAGAAATCTGCAAATGCTGCACAATCGAAGAACCAGGATAAAGATGAGAAGAAATCAGAAAAGCAGAAATTGTTTTGCAAGTACTGTAAAGGAAATGATCATATTATAAAGAACTGTCCAAAACTAGCTGCTAAAGAGGCAAAGAAGAAAGAGGCTGGAATGGTTGTTGCAGAGGCCTCTACACCAAAAACAGAGTCTGCAAATCTTGTGCAGGAAGAAGAATGGGCGTTTACTACTGTCTGCAGTTTTGACCCATCTTCTCATGATCAGTGCATGTTTGCAGTAGACTCAGATGTTTGGTACTTTGACAGTGGGGCGACCAAACATATTACCTCGCAGCGCAGTTTCTTCTCTTCACTCGAGCCTGCCCCTACAGGGAATACTGTCACATGCGCCAATAACTCCTCTTATCCTGTTATGGGAGTTGGTAAGATCATTTTGACTACTGCTGATGGTAGTTCTTTCACTTTGTCAGATGCTTTATTTGTGCCAGGGATCAAAAAGAACCTGTTATCAGTTTCTGCATTAGCCAAGATTGGCTTGGTTGTGAAATTCGTTGATGACAGGTGTACAGTCCATGATCTCTCAAATGGCGATGTGATTATTGCTTCTGGCATTTTATGTCGTGGGCTGTATAAGCTCATAGACTATGAAAGATCTGTGAATGATTCGGCATGTGCAGTTCATGATTCTCAGGCTATGTCAGATGCAAAGCTTTGGCATGCACGCTTTGGTCATCTGAATTTTGCTAGTTTGTTACGCCTGCAGAAATCTGAAATGGTGTCTTCTTTGCCCAAACTTGAGGCACCTGGAAAACATGTTTGTGAAGGCTGTATTTTGGGCAAAATGCAGCGTTCTTCCTTTCCAAAAGATGGTTCAGTTCGGGCTATGCAGAAATTGCAGCTTGTACATAGTGATGTCTGTGGTCCTATGCAGACACCCTCTTTTGGAAATTACCTTTACTTCGTGACTTTCATTGATGATTTTTCCAGGCATGCATGGGTATACCCACTCAAAGCAAAGTCCGAAGTGTTCATGTGCTTCAAACAGTTTTTGGTTTTGGCTGAAAATCTGTCAGCATGTAAAATGGGCACCCTCCGTTCTGATCGAGGGGGGGAATATATGTCTTCAGATTTTAATGCATTTCTGGCTGAATGTGGGATAAAACACCAGTGTACAGTGCCGTATACACCTCAACAGAATGGAGTTGCTGAACGAAAGAACAGGTCACTCATGGAGATGGCGAGGTGCATGGTCAAAAGTCAGGCTTTACCACATAGTTTCTGGCTTGAGGCTGTCATGTGTGCAGCATATGTACTGAACAGGTGTCCCACCAAAGCGTTGCAGTCTATCACTCCATATGAGGCTTGGCATGACCGCAAGCCATCTGTTGCTCATCTGCGTGTTTTTGGTTGTTTGGCATATGCATTAGTGCCTGAACAACATCGCAGAAAATTGGATGATAAGGCAGTAAAATGTATTTTTGTTGGGTACAGTTCTGAAAGTAAAGGCTATCGTCTGTATCATCCACAGACTAAACGCATTCTGGTTAGCCGTGATGTTGTCTTTGTGGAAGATGCTATTCAGCCATTGCTTTCATGTACTAAGGAGACATCTGTTAGCTCCAAAGACATGTATGATACTTTGATGCCTCTTTTTACAGGTGGACAGGCTAGTGCTGGTCCTAATGAGGCAACTTCTCAGCCTTTGCAGGTTTCATATGATGATGCAGATCATTCCATTTCTGATGCAGATTTACATGATGCACTTGTTGATGAGAGAGCTGATATTGAACAGGCAAAAACTATGCCAAAATGGCTGGTGCAGACTTTGCGTGACAGCAAATTAGATGCACCTTTGTCATATCGTACTCGTTCATGCTCTCATAGTACCTCCTTTGCATCAGATTGCTATGCTATGGCTGCATCTAGTCTCTGTGATGAGAATGAGCCTGTTTCTTTTGATGAAGCACAAAATTCAGAAAATTGGATGGCTGCTATGCAATCTGAATATGATGCTATAATGAAGAATGGTACATGGTCTTTATGTGACTTGCCTCCTGGCAAGAAGGCCATTGGCACTAAGTGGGTATACAAGCTGAAGCGTAAACCTGATGGTACAGTTGACAGGTATAAGGCTAGGCTTGTTGCAAAGGGTTATGCGCAGGAAAGAGGCATTGATTTTGATGAGACCTTTGCACCTACATGCCGTATGACTACTGTTCGGAGCATTTGTGCACTTGCAGCCCATCATGGTTGGAATGTACATCAGTTGGACATTAAAACAGCATTTCTGAATGGTGACTTGCATGAAGAAGTTTATGTTTTTCAGCCCCGTGGCTTTGTGCAGAAAGGGCATGAAAACCAGGTGTGCAGGTTAAAGAAGGCGTTATATGGTTTAAAGCAAGCACCACGTGCTTGGTATGAGAAGATACATGCCTATCTGATTGCACATGGTTTTGAGAACAGTCCAACTGAAAGCACCTTATATGTTAAGCGTGCTAATGATGTGCTTCTGATAATTGTTGTCTATGTAGACGACATGCTGCTCACTGGTCCTCTTGAGAAGCATATTGCTGATTTCAAGGCTGATTTGCATGCCTCATTTGAGATGTCTGATTTGGGGCATTTGCATCACTATTTGGGCATTCAGTTTATGCAAGTTGATGGTGGAATGGCTTTGTGTCAAACGAAATATATTGACACATTATTGCAGCGTTTTGGCCTTGAAGACTGTAAGCCTATTGCCACTCCTATGGAGACAGGTTTACGATTGAGTCTTCATGATGCTGGAGATGCATTTGATGCTGTTCTCTATCAGCAGGCTGTTGGATGCTTGATTTACTTATGCATTACTCGGCCAGATATTCAGTTTGCTGTCTCACAGATGAGCAGGTTTATGCATTGCCTAGGAGTCACGCATTGGAAAGCGGTTAAGCGCATCTTTCGCTACTTGAGTGGTACTCGGCTACTTGGGTTGTTTTATCCCAAGGGGGGATCACTACCGCCAGATTTGCATGCTTTTTCTGACTCAGATTAGGCTGGTTGCTATGACACTCGTGTGTCCACCAGTGGTTTTTGCTTCATGCTTGGTAGCTCATGTATATCTTGGTTGAGCAAGAAGCAGCCTACTGTGGCCACTTCCAGTTGTGAGGCTGAGTATAGGGCAGCTTTCACAGCGACTGTTGAGTGTGTGTGGCTCAGACGCCTTATGGCTGATTTGGGTGTTGGCCAGTCTTCTGCCACCACCATCTTCACTGACAGTCAGAGCGCATTGGCAGTTGCGAGGAACCCTGTGTTCCATGCTCGCACTAAGCACATTGAGGTGCATTATCACTATGTCAGGGAGAGGTTCTCTGCTGGGGAGATCAGCTTGGCATATGTGCCCACGCAGGAGAACATTGCAGACCTTTTCACGAAGGCTCTGCCAAGGGAGAAGTTTGAAGCTTTCCGCAAAGCTTTGGGCTTACTTCCTTTTGTGGAGTGATTTCCACATAGCTCGGCACTTCCTTATACATGAGTGCCAGCTCCTTGTTCACCGCATCACTCCCAGGGGGGATTTGTTGATATATTTAGGTAGTGATGTGTGTGAACACTCTAGGACCGCCGGGGCACTTTTTTCCCTCTTTAGGAGGTTTTTTTCCCCCGGCTTGTATATACGCCTATTGCCCTAATGGGCTACTTATCTTTGTACATTCTCTAGTAATACATTCAGTCTTGTGTGTTGTGCTCCAAGTTTCTTCTTCTTCCTTGTGCTGTTCGCGTGCTTCCACAGACGTCTAACTCCAACAGTATCCATAGAGACTCCTTCCTTGTAAGTAGGTCTTCATCCTTAGAGACCAAGCTTGATAGTTGTTCCTGTCCAATTTATCAATGAATGAAGGAAAACCATCTCCCATTTTACCTTATTTGCTTTGATACCACTATTGGGAAAGATGGATGGATGATCCAAGAGATTGAGTAGGTACTGCTAAAACCTGCTTTGTACCAACCCTCTTTAGCTCCAGACTTGATTAGTAGACTTCCTTAGCTTCCCAATGACACCAAGAAATAGGCTATGTTCTTTGGAAATGAAGTGTGTAATGATTTAATCAAAACAGATAACTTTGGAAGTCACAAACTCAAGAAAACCTTCTATTTTGGTCTTGACACCTACTCAATGTTTTGCTCAGTGTGACCAGCACAGTAGCAATTGATAAAATTCCTTCTAGGGGTATTCAATTCGCTTAGTAAGCTACCATTTGCAAGTGGAATGATGTAAAATGACAAACTATACTCAGAGAAATTGATTTAGCAAAATTAACTATACCCCCGACTTTTTAGGACTGTAGTAGAGATAGACCAGTGAGCACCTCAACGACGATTTCTCTGAATTGGCTGAATGAAATCACTTCAAGATTTTTCAGCATGTAGATGTCTTTGAGCTGAATCCAACAAGCTTTGAATCACTGAGTTTGGTGGAGTATTGGCTGAGATATGCCCTTGACAAGTTAACAGACTTTGGAGTAGACAAGCAGTGAACACAAAGATGAATGATGTAAATGTATCTATTGATTAACAATTGTGTACAATCCCATTGGCATGGATAGCATTGCAAAATGGTGAAGAGAGGTGTAGGCTATGGTATAGTCCTTACACACACTCAAGCTCAATAGAATGAGCCTCGGGAATGGAGTGATCTACCTGCGACTTTTTCACATCCAATTTTATAGGAAATGACTTAGGATTTGAATTCAAATTCAAATCTTTGGCTTCCTATGATCAAGCATCTAAAAGTTTGGAGATATTCTCTCAATCAAGTAATCTACTTTTCCACGAATCACTTAGGTAGGTGATTACAAAAGATTCTAAGTCAAATTAGACTTTTACAATGAGGTAAAGTGGTAATAAACCACTAGCATATGTTCATATGATTCTTCATGCAGTTGGAGTCTTCATGATGTCTTCCAAGCCAAATGTGTAGGCTTGTGATTTACACCAACAAGTGTTGAGTGTTTGATTCATTCCAATAGTATATTTTTCTTATTCCTTATACTCTTCTGCATTATATACTCTCAACCCTATGTGTATCACTCCCATAAAAAGATTCTTTTCTAATTGTAATCACGCTGGTCGTTATGAGCATTTGAAGTTCATTATCCCTTCCATAGATAATAAGTTTTTTGAGCTAGTCGATGCGAGGACCTATCTATTTTTTATCGACTCTTTCTCCTTGATGCTCCAAAGTACATATTTGGTACAAGTCAAGACTAGTGACAAATGGGTTTTCCAAATCATATGGGATAATAACACTTGGAGTCTTGTGCCAAAGCAAGAATAAATGAATCTACTTTGTGATAAATGGGTTTATGAATCTAAAAAGACCTGTAATGGCCCAATTGCTAGGTATAAGCAATACTAGTGGCAAAAGGGTTTGCCCAATCATATGGGATAGAATATGAGTAAACCTTTAGCCTTTTTTCCAAAATGACCACTATTAGAGTTGTCATTTGAATAGCCACATCAAGGCAAGGAAGTGGCCTATCTATTGATTTAATGTGAAGAATTACCTTTTCGAATGTCAACTTGTAGGAAAGAGAGTACATGACAAACATGTAGGGTTTGAAAACTCCAACTATGTAAGCCACTTATATAACATATAGACCCAAACACAAAGCTTTGTGTAGATGAAGGATAAAAATTTGAAGATATTACAACACATATGAGCATTGTTGGAAGATTATATTATGTTGCAATTACAACAATAGACCTAGCATATGATGTAGGTGTGTTATCGTAATTTTGGAATGCACCTATTGATTTTTAGTCGAATGCAACAAAAAGAGTACTTAGGTACATCAAGCATATAGTCAATCAAGGGCTATTCTACACTTATGAAGATGGATTAAAACCTGAATGCTTTAGTGATGTTGATTGGGATACTTCAAACGAGGAAAAAGAGAGTACATCTAACTATGTGTTCATGATAAGTTCAAAGGTCACCTATTGGATGTCCAAGAAGCAACCCACGATTGCTTTATCTTCTATATTATTTGAGTATAGAGCCTTATCTCTAGCTATATATGAGATTATTTCGATTAAGGAGCTATTTAAAGACTTGGAAATGTAGGTTGAAGAGTTCACTTTACTAAAAGACAATATCTATAGCATCCACCTTGTAAGAGAGTTGACACTTTTTTTAGATATACTCAATACTCCACCATCAAGTGACCACAAATGATCCATGGTGCTCTAAGATGTAAGGCCCCCATTATGAGGAGAAGCCACTATGTGAGCTTGAACATTTGTGGAACCCTAACTTCCAAGTTAGATGAGGTCTATGTGTGACCATTGATCGTGTGAGCCTAACCTTTAGGTTAGGTAAGCCATAAACTTCTAGACTATTGGGTTTCCATTCTAGGTCAAAATAATGGCCTTGTGGCATTGCTCTAAGATGTAAGGCCCCCATTATGAGGAGAAGCCACTATGTGAGCTTGAACATTTGTGGAACCCTAACTTCCAAGTTAGATGAGGTCTATGTGTGACCATTGATCATGTGAGCCTAACCTTTAGGTTAGGTAAGCCATAAACTTTTAGACTATTGGGTTTCCATTCTAGGTGAAAATAATGGCCTTGTGGCATTGCACCATTTCCCCATAGAAGCTTAATGGGGGGAGTGCAGAGGGGGGCTTGCCCCCTTTTGCAAGGTCCAAAGGGGCTATCCCCCCACCCATAGGGCTGAGACGGTAGGACTTCTGGTCATGGAGATATTGTGAGATTGTATATTTTGCCGACTATGTTGTATCTCCCAACGATGTTTATCTATACCTACTCACCTTCTAAAAGCTATATACGCATGGCCCATGTTGAGCATTATATAGCATTGCACATTAGTAAGCACTTCATCTAGAGTCTCTCTAGATTGCTATCTAAACTCCACATTAGGAGCACATGGGTGGACAACACCATTGTTATAACTGCATTACTCTTGGCAATTTGAGAATTTGAGTTCTCTATCTCTCAGTCTGTGTCTATCGTTGTTTACGTTTTTTCTCTCAACTTTGTCTAGTGGTCTATTCTGCTACGTTTTTATTTTTCTTACATGGTACTAGAGCATAGGAGGTTTGAGAAGTACAAAAGCAAAAATGCAGAGGTTCTAGAGGATTTTAGAACAAAAGAGAGAATATTTCAAGCGATGTTTCATCATCTACAACTGGGAATCAAGGTGACTTGTCAACAAGAGAAGGTGGAGCATAGGTAAGAGAAGCAATGATGCCATTCATCCCAACATTGCAAATATGGGCACCAACCTTCATGGAAGGTAAACTTGATGGTAGGAACTACACCCTGTGGAAGTTTAAAATCACTTCTATCCTTGATTCATATGAGCCTCTAGAGACTATTCTTGGGACTAATCGTGAGCTCGAAGAAACACCTGATCCAAATAATCTTGGTCGAATGGTTCCTCCTCATGTTGATCTTCTATGTGCTTGAAAACGTACAAACACATATGCACTTTGTAATCTAGTTACACATACTACTAATAGTGTTCTGACTCTCATTAATCATACTACCAAGGTGTGTGAAGGATGGAACATATTTAGAAATAAATATGAAACTCCTAATCAGAAATGGACTCAAAACTTGGAGAATTAGCTAGCAGCAGAAAGGTTTGCTGATGGGGAGACTCCTGAGGTGTTTATCACTCACATAAAGAATCTATGAGATCAAATAGTGGGAGAAGGTGTACAAAAGTCAATGAAGATCTAGCTCAGTGTTTCCTTCGAACTTGTCCACCAAAGCTTGATGGTCTGGTAACTGCTCTTAATACTCAAATCAGACCTCAACAACTAACTTTTGAAAAATTCAGTGCCTCACTCATGGAGGAGGAGCTACGAGTCAAGGCAAGAAGTGGTGGTGGGAAAGGAGATTATTCATAACAGATGCCAAAGGAAGCAAAATGAGCTCTTCAAAAGATGGAGACCAGAAGAAGAATGGCAAAAAGAAGTTCAAGGGAGAGTTTTTCCACTACAAGAAGAAAGGCCATAGAATCCAAAGCTATAACATCAAGAAGGTAGAAGAGAAGAATTTCTCTTCAAAAGGTGGAAACGGTAAGGAGTCTTCCAACACTACAGAAATAGAGCTTGAGTTATTTGTTACAATAGAGGAGGTATGTTCCTTGACTAAAGATTTAGGAACAAATGACTCATGGGTGTTGGACATTGGTGCCTCTCTTTACATGACGAGTAGGAAAGACCTTTACAGTTCCTTACAGCCTCTAAAGGAGCCCATCACAGTAAAGATAGGCAACAATACAAGGTGTCATGTAGAGGGGAAGGTACGGTTTCTTTCATCAACTCTAATGGGGATGTTAGAAAGCTTTCAAATGTTTTGTATGTTCCACAAATCAAATGAAATATACTTTTAGTAGATTCTACAATTGATCAAGGAGGAACAAATTATGGATAATAACATTAACGTTATTGGGACTTGCATAAGGAGGAACAAATCGTATGATTTGTCTGCTCTTACAACCACTACAAGTGTGGGCACAAGTAAGCTATGGCATGAGAGGTTTGGCCACATTGGCTACCTTGTACTAAAGGAGATGCATCATAGGGGTATGGTTGCACACCTACCATCAATTGCAGAAATGAAGGAACCATGTGAAGCTCGCATGATGGACAAGCAAGAGAGGAAGCCATTTCCAAAAGAAAGAAAGAATAGATCAAGATATCTTCTAGAGTCGGTGCAGGTTGACTTCTGTGGAAAAATGCCTACACAGGCCTTGGGTTGATCTTCCTACTTCATGTTACTTGTTGAAAAATATAGCAAGAAGATGTGGGTGTGCTTCCTTCGCAATAAGGCTCAAGCTTTTGGTAAGTTAAAAGAATGGCTTTAGCTTGTTGAAACTGAAACATGGAAGAAGATGAAGAAATTTAGGACAGATGGAAGTGGTGAGTTCACATCAACAGAGTTTGAAGATTTTTTCAAGAGTAAAAGAATTCTACGAGGTCGAGGGGGGGGGTATCCCCCTAACCCATAGGGCCAAGACGATAGGACTTCTGGTCATGGAGATATTATTGAATTTTGTATTTTGTTAACTATTTTGTATCTTCTAATTATGTTTATCTATACCAACTTCCCTTCTAAAGGCTATATAAGCATGGCCCATGTTGAGCTTATATAGCACTACATACTAGTAAGCCCTTCATCTAGAGTCTATCTAGATTGCCATCTAAGCTCCACAATGTGAGCACACAGGTGGATAGCGCCATCATTGTAGTTGCATTACTCTTGGCAATTTGCAAATTTGGGTGCTCTATCTCTCAGTCTGCATCTATCTTTGTTTGCATTTTTCTCTCAACTTTGTCTACTAGTCTATTCTGTGGTGCTGTTATTTTTCTTAGAGTCTACTAGCACATAGAGGTTCACTATCACTTCACTGCGAGGACACCTTCTACTCAAGGGGGGTTCTTTCTTAGGGAATTATATACTGTAACATGTTTGTGCAAAGAATAAAATCACAACCAAAGACAGTAAGAATTATGAAAAGAAATCACAAGGACTTCATGAGTTGGAATAGTTCCAATAGAATCATAAAGAATTATGTCAACATACAATAAAACACATAGCTCAAGTGATCTCACACTAGTTTCTTACTGCTGCTGGCGTGTCCCTAAGGTTACCCGCTTAATCCACTTCACCAACATGGCTCCCCTTTTAGTGACAACATGACAATTACTAATCAATAGTATGATCGATTCTAAGGGCATGAAGACAGTCATGCTTCATAGAATCTACACAATTTCAATAATACAAAACTCAAGAACTAGTGAAATTTGATCAAAATAGCTCAATGAACATTACAAAGTAGGCCAATAATCCTTCATAAAACAACATTGATCATTCAAAAGCAACTACACAAGTGCCTCAGGCATCATGATGTATTCCCCGATTGAAACACAACTAGCCCAAAGATCTCCAAAACACATGGATAGGTTCTGTCACACAAGAAACTAGCCCAAGCTTTGTATAATCCCTATAGAGACACCACACTGGAAAATGAGCAGATAGAGAGATAATGTATATGAGGCTCTAAAGATAGTTAGAGTTCTTTAGGTTGTATATATGGGACTGACAAATGAGTGCCCTGATATTGCTTTTATAGACTCCAGGGGGCCAAGATGAGTGGCCTTGCTGATTCCAATGATTAACTACATGCTCCAAAATAACATGACTAGTGGCCTGACACAGGGGCCACTTGCAGAGAGGAGATATTTTTGGCAAGTCAACAATCCACTCCTAAGCCTTCTTCTGAGTGTTTCTGACATCCGCATGGATTTGAGGTGGCTTTTCTTGCAATGTCTGACACTTTTACCTCTTCCTAGCAACTCTCGAAAGAAATCTTTTTTTATTTTGCATCGCATCAAATGCCTAGACTTGGGTGGTTACACTGTCGCCTTAGTATGGTCATGCCAAAACTAGGTAGAAGAGATTCCTTAATTTGGGTGTGCAAAAAATGGGTGGCAGAGTGGCCCTATTTTGGAAGTGTAGAAAATTTGGGCCTCATATAGCCTTAATTGATCCTGAGAGGTGGTGAAGTCACCTCTTTCTGGTGAAGAATAAGAATTACCTTTCATGCGATGCAGGGAGTTGATGTATCGAGAAAGTATGGAATTACAAGGTGCAAACCATTGAGCGATCTAATGGAAGTCAATATGAAACTAACTTCAATAGAAGGTGATGAATTTCAAGATGCACTCTTCTACAGGTTTATAATGGTCTCTTTGAATCATGCCACTATCACAAGGTCTGACTTAGCATATACAATTGGCGTGCTATCTCAATTCATGCACACACCTAGTGTTCCTCACTTACTTTCTGCTAAGAGAGTACGAAGATACCTCAAAGTACTATGGATGAGGGCTTTTTCTATCCTTTTGAAGATGATATGGAGTTGAAAGCATATATAGATGCTGATTGGGTTGGATCCAAAGAAGATAGGAGGAGCACAAGTGGATATGAAGTGATGCTAGGGAAGAAGGTCATTTCATGGATGTCAAAGAAGCAACCTACAATTGTCCTATCTTCAACTAAAGCTGAATATAGAGCTTTAGCACAAGTTACATGTGAGCTCATGTGGCTTAAGAGGCTCATGTTTGAGTTAAATTATCTATTCCATCAATTTCCAATCATGAGGGACAACATGAGTAGTGTGTGCCTATATGACAATCCTATGTTTCATGCTAGGAGAAAACATATACAGGTACATTATCACTACATCAAATAGAAGCTGCTTGCTAAGGAGGTACAAGTTCAACACATAAGTACCAATTATTAATGTGATGACATGTTCACAAAATATTTAGACTCAAACAAGCCTAAAAAGTTCAAAAGAGGCATTGGAATGATGGAGTTAGGATGAACACATGAAGGTTGAATCTTATGAGGGAGTGTTGAAAATCAAGCTCCAACCTTAAAAGCATATGAACCATCTAAATTGATGAAACTTAGAGCATTATGAAGCAATCAACAAAGCACAAGTATTCATGTATTAAGATTCGAATTTGAATCCCCTCATTACTTTCAGTTATCACATGTCACAATTAAGTGTGATGAACCCTATTTTCTAGGAAAAGAGCATCCTATCATTTAGGGAATATTTTTCAAGTCATATAATCACATCATGTACTTGGAATTGGCATCAACGCATGTTTATTATCAATTTAGGATTTAGAAAAAACTAATAGACCCCTTGATAAGCCAGCCCCCTACTTGCTTGAACACTTTTTCCATATTTTGAGTAACCATAGCTCACACTTTGTTTTGTTTATTAAGTAGCTAGTTAGATTTGAGTGTTTAGTAGAGTTACCTCTTGCTATGATATCCATTTATTGAAATCTTTGACTTTCTAGCAAGCTAGTATAGTCGTCCAAAGTTGGCTTGAAGCTCAAGTCTAAAATCCACATATTCTTGGAGAAATCAAGTCTTGAGTGAACAATGGTCTCTGAGTGCATGTCTAGTGAAGGCAATGGGTAGCATGTCTTGGGGGCATTGATTCTCATAGTAGAAGCAAGTACTTTGAGTGTAGCTTGCATTAGGAAGGTCTCAGAGTCTAATTTGAGTGACCAAAAACACTTGGGTTCATTCCATAAGAACTTAGAAAGGCATCTATCTCAGTGAACAAAGGTATCTATTGTTGGAGTTTGGAGTCTATGGAAGTACACAGATAACACAAGGACAAAGAATAATCTTGGAGCACAACACACAATATTGAATGTATTACCAAGTGAATGTACAAACATAAGTACCCCATTAGGGTTATAAGTGTATATATAAGATGGGGGAACCTCTTAAAGAGCAAAAAAATGCCCATATGATCCTAAGTATGTTCACACACATCATTAAATATATCAGCAAATCCCCCCTAAGAGTGATGTGGTGAGCAAGGAGCTTGCATTCATGTATAAGGAAGTTCCAAGCTCCTTATACATGAATCAATCCATAAAAGGAAGTAAGCTCAAAGCTCCTTATTCATGCTATGTGGAATCAATCCATAAAAGGAATTAATCTCAAATATTTTCAAAAAGCTTCAAACTTCTCCCTAGGCAAAGCCTTTGTGAAAAGGTATGCAATGCTCTCGTATGTTGGCACATATGCCAAACTTATCTCTCCATTAGAGAACCTCTCCTTGACGTAATGATAGTGCACCTCAATGTACTTAATACAAGCATGGAACAGAGGGTTCCTTGCAATTGCCAATGTGCTCTGATTGTCAGTGAAGATGGTGGTGGAACAAGACTGACCAACACCCATATCAACCAAAAGGCTTCGGAGCCACACACACTCAATAATCACTATGAAAGCTACCCTATACTCAGCCTCACAACTAGAAGTTTCCACATTAGGCTGCTTCTTTTGCAACCAAGATATGCATGAACTACCAAGCAGGAAGCAAAAACCACTGGTGGAGACATGAGTGTCATAACAAGTAGCCTATTCAAAGTCAAAAAAGGCATGTAAATCTAGTGGTAGTGATCCCCCCTTGGGATAAAACAATCCAATTAGTTGGGTACCACTCAAGTAGAAAAAGATGCACTTAATCTCTTGATATCTAGGCAAAGCATAAACCTACTCATTTATGAGGCAAAAAAATTGAATATTAGGCATATTTATGCATAAGAAAATCAAGCATCCAATGGCTTGCTGATAGAGAACAACATCAAATGCATCTCGAGCATCATGAAAACTCAACCATAAAATTATTTCCATAGGAGTGGTAATAGGTTTGCAATCTTCAAGGCCAAAATGCTGCAATATTGTGTCAATATATTTTGTTTGACACAAAGCTATTCCACCATCAACTTGCATAAAATGAATGCCCAAATAATGACGCAAATGCCCCAAATCTCACATCTCAAAAGAGGTATGTGAATCAACCTTAAAATCAACAATATGCTTCTCATTAAGACCAGTGAGCAAAATGTCATCAACATAGATAACAATGATCAGAAGCACATCATTTGCACACTTAGCATATAAGGAGTGGTAATAGGTTTGCAATCATCAAGGCCAAAATGTTGCAATATTGTGTCAATATATTTTGTTTGACACAAATCTATTCCACCATCAACTTACATAAACTCAATGTCCAAATAATGATGCAAATGCCCCAAATCTCACATCTCAAAAGAGGTATGCAAATCAGCCTTAAAATCAACAATATGCTTCTCGTTAAGACCAATGAGCAACATGTCATCAACATAGATAACAATGATCAGAAGCACATCACTTGCACACTTAGCATATAAGGTGTTCTCGGTTGGACTGTTCTCAAAACCATGTGCAATCAAGTAGGGATGTATCTTGTGGTGCTTGCTTCAAACCATATAATGCCTTTTTCAACATGCACACTTTGTTTTCATGCCCTTTCTGCACAAAACCATAGGGTTGAAAAACATACACTTCTTCATGTAAGTCAGCATTTAAAAATGTAGTTTTAATGTCCAACTAATGTACATTCCAACCATGATGGGCTACAAGTGCAAAACTGCTATGAACAGTAGTCATTGGACATGTGGGTGCAAAAGTCTCATGAAAATCAATGCCTCTTTCTTTAGCATAAACTTTTGCAACAACCTAGCTTTGTACCTATTGACTGTTCCATTAGGTTCACGTTTCAGTTTGTATACCCATTTAGTGCCAATGGTCTTTTTACCAGGAGGCAAATCACATAAATGTTAGTTACCATTCTTCATAATAGCATCAGATTCTGATTGCATAGCAACAATCCAATTTTTTGAATTTTGTGCTTCATCAAAAGAAAGAGGCTCATTCTCATCACAGAGACTAGACACAACCATAGCATAGAAATGTGATGCAAAAGAAGCACTCTGTGAGCCTAACCGATTACAATATGACAAAGATGCATCTAATTTGCTATCTTGCAAGGTCTACACTAGCCATTTAAGCATAGTTTTTGCCTCCTCTATATCCGAGCTCTCGTCAATAAGTGCATCATGTAAATCTGCATAAGAAATAGAATGATCTACATCATCATGTGAGACATGTAAAGCCCAAGAAATTGGGTCACTTGGACCAACACTTGACTTTCTACTTGTAAAAAGAGGCAAAAAGTAGCATACACATCTTTGGAGCTAACTGATGTCTCCTTAGTACATGAAAGTAATGTTTGAATTGCATCTTCCACAAAAACATTAACATCACAACTAACCAAAATGGGTTAAGTGTGTCGACGATACAAATGATAGCCTTTGCTTTCATAACTATACCCAACAAAAATACATTTCACTGCTTTATCATCCAATTTCCTTCATTGTTGTTCAAGCACTAATGCATATGCCAAACAACCAGAGACATTTAGATGAGCAACAGATAGCTTATGACCATGCAAAGCCTAAAATGGAGTGATAGAATATAGTGCTTTGGTGGGAAACCTCGCCATCTCCATGAGTGATCTATTCTTTCTTTCAGCAACTCCATTCTGTTGAGGTTTATATAGTACTATACATTGATGTTTTATTCCACATTAAGATAGAAATACATTAAAATTAGAAGACATGTATTCCCCCCCTTGATCAAAACGGAAGGTGCCCATTTTACATGCTGACATATTTTCAACCAAAACCTGAAATTGTTTGAATCACATAAACACTTCAGACTTTGCTTTCAATGGATATGTTGATGTATAAAACACCACAAGAAATGAATTAATGTGACACTAGAACACCTCTATGGTCACCATTAACTCATTGCCACTCCAAACTTTGAGAAATGATAGCCTAAAGTGAGAACTTTGCTTCTACAGAAATTCCTAGTCACCGAAATGACATACCTTCAGTATTTTGCTAATTTCTCCTAGGTCAAGTATTATTTCTCCATGAAACTTTATAGGCTGAAACTAGAAGAGTAGAGCTTTCCAACAAGCTATTATATGCATCAAACGGATCTCTAGAACTCAAGTTATGGCCTTCACAAGATAACCCTGTATGACCTTCCAAAACTAGAAATTTTGCCTGTTTTAGTAAGGGCGCCTGTTTAAAATTAGAATTCGATGCCTAGCATCGACTTGCAACGAGAATTCGATGCCGGGCATCGACTTGGGATGTTTTTGGCCACTTTTCAGCAGGGATTCGATACCGGGCATCGACTTCCCGCATAAAATCTTGATCTTTTGGACACCAAAACTATAGGTGATTTCATGCACACTTAGAATATGACTTATCAACTGGAATTCGATGCCAGGCATCGAGTTGCTCCAACAACATCATGTTTTCAAACACTTCAGTACTGAATGAAAAGGATAAATGAAAATATGACTTATCACCAGAGATTCGATGCCAGGCATCGAGTTGCTTGGAAAACTTGATCTTTTTAACTCATCACAGAGTAGGTAATTATGGAGATGATGGAGAGAGACTCATACACAGAACTTTACTCAGTTCTTTCTCATAGCTATGAAAACTCAGAAGTTTTACAGATGCTTTCTCACTCAGAGAAGCCCGACTATACTCAGTCGTATAAAATGAACTCCTTCCCTCTTCTTTCTCTCTATTCTCTCTCTCCGCGTCAGTTGATACAAACTAACTTATATAGATTTTTGTATTCTCGTGATTTTAAAAAACTTCTAGAACTAAAGTGAACTAACTTTACAAATATGATACACTTGTGAATTTGTCCCTTCACATAGGCATGGGGTTTTCTTCCTAAGATTTGACCTTCAAATATATGTCTAATTAGTGAGTGTTTCTCCAACAGCTCCCCCTCAATCACTAATTGACATTCCCTGTTTCTTCATATCATCTTCTTTTCTTTTACTCCTGCCATGCTTTTGAATCTGTTGGTCTTCACACCATCCAAGCTCTTTGTCATTATGTCTGCTAACTGATCTTTGGTAGAAATGTACTCCACTTCAATCTCCTTCTCCATTACCTTTTCTCTGAGAAAATGATACTGTATCTCTATGTGCTTTGTCCTTGCATGAAATACTAGATTTGCTGCAAGATAAAGTGAACTCATATTATCTCCACGTATTGTAGGTGTACCTTGATCAATGCCTAAGCTCTTGAACAATGTCTGCATCCATATGACTTCCTTAGCTGAATCCACAAGTCCTTTGTACTCTGCTTCAGTTGACGATAATGCTAGTGTATGTTGTTTCTTTGAACACCAACTTACAAGCTTATCACCAATGTATATCATGTAACCATGAGTTGATCTTCTGTCATCGTGATTACCTGCCCAATCTGAATCACTATAGGCTCTCAACTTCAAATCTGATGTAAAAGGATAATATAATCCTTCCTTTATAGTTCCTTGATATATTTGAGAACTCTTTGACCTGCAATCCAATGTGGGTCCTTTGGACAATGCATGAATTGTGACAAAACTCCCACTGCATAACTAAGATCAGGTCTTGTTAGTGTAGCATAAATCAAACTACCCACAAGAGATTGATACTTCCTCATATCTTTGTAGTCTGCACCATCATATTTACTGAGCTTGTGATTAACTTCAAGTGGAGTTGAAGCTTCTCTGCAATTTTCCATATCAAACTTCTTCAACAAGTTCAGAAGATACCTTTCTTGTGACACATATGCCATGATCTGTATAAGTAACTTCCATTCCAAGAAAGTATGATAACTTTCCTAGGTCACTGATCTTGAATTCTTTTTCAAGCAATCTCTTTACCTCCTTGATTCCTTCATCTGAAGTACCTGTGATTATAATGTCATCTACATAAATACAAATGTAGATTGTACCTTCCTCTGTTCTTCTGATAAGTAGACTTGGGTCTGCTTTTGAACTTTGATATCCAAGATCATTGAGATACTTCACCAGTCTATAGTTCCAAGCTCTTAGAGCTTGCTTCAATCCATACAATGCTCTTCTCAACCTGCAAACAAAATTTGGATACCTGGAATCTATAAACCCTTGAGGTTGTTCCATGTATACCTCATCTGATATGTATCCATTCAAGAATGCATTTTTTATATCCAATTGACTTAGAGTCCATCCTTTTGAAGCTGCAATAGCAATGATTGTCCTTATAGTTGACATCTTAGCTACGGGACTGAATGTCTCATCATAATCTATGCCATAGGTCTGAGCATAGCCTTTCACCACCAATCTAGCTTTGTATCTGGCTATACTTCCATCTGCAAGCTTCTTCACTTTATAAACCCATTTATTTCCAATTACTTTCTTACCATTTGGTTTAGGAACAAGTTCCCATGTCTTGTTCTCCTCCAGTGCATTGAACTCTTCCTTCATTGCTTCTTCCCATTGCTTCTTACCTTTAGCTTCATCATAGTTCTGAGGTTCTTCATCATCTTTGACCATATATGCATAGTTCTTCTGAGTTATGTAAGAAGTATCATAAGAATACCTTTTTGGTTGTCTTCTAGTCCTGCTTGACCTTCTTGGTTCACATTCTTCATATGTGTCTGGATACACTTCTTCATCAAATATAGGAGCTTCTTCATTCCTTCTTGTTAATCCACTTCTGGATGTACTTGCTTGCATATAGTCTTCATCTCTATTTACCTGCACAATTGATTTTCCTTTCTCACATCTTCTTACCTCTTCTTCAAATTCTTCAGCTGTATGACTTTGATCTGCATACCAACTTTTCTGTTCATCAAATGTAACATCTCTAGAAACAAGAAATTTTTTGGTTAAAGGATTCCACAACCTGTAACCCATCTGCTTTTCATCATAACCAATGAACACATATTTTTCTGCCTTTGGTTCAAGTTTATGCCTAAGCTGTGATGGCACATAAGCATATGCAATTGATCCAAACACTCTACAATGATCTAGTGTTGGTTTCTTACCCCACCAAGCTTCATATGGAGTCATACCATTGAGAGCTGCACATGGTAATCTATTCACAAGATATGTAGCTGTATTTACAGCTTCAGCCCAAAGATAATTTGGACAATTCTTCTCCTTCAACATAGCTCTAGCAAACTCAACCAAAGTCCTGTTCCTTCTTTCTGCTACACCATTTTGTTGTGGTGTATACCTACAAGTTATTTCTCTCTTAATACCTGCATTCCAAAGATAATCATTGAACTCTTGGGAGAAGTATTCTCCCCCTCCATCAGACCTCAGTCTTTTAAGCTTTTGACCTGTTACTCTCTCTGCATATGCATGAAAATGCTTGAAAGCTCCAAACACTTCTGATCTTTCCTTCAAAACATATAATGTTATCCATCTTGTAGCATCATCAATAAAAAGAACATAGTACCTTGAGCCACTAATAGATCCTTCTTTTGTTGGTCCCCATACATCTGTATGAATGAGCTCAAGTACTCCATCATGTTTGAATCCTTTCTTTTGAAATGGTAACCTGTGTGCTTTACCCATTTGACATGCTTCACATTTATAAACCATATGTTGACTTTGCACATTTGGTAATCCTAGTACAGACTGATTAGCAACCATAGCTTTAATTCCTCTTTCATTGAAATGACCTAATCTCTTATGCCAGAGATCAAGTTCTGTAATCACTGCTTCACCATGTGTGAGCAAAGCTTGACCAATGTTTCCTTGCACTCTTAAAGTAAAGAGTCTACCTTCTTTCTTACCAAAGACAATCTGATTATATCCATTCTCTGGATCTTCCACAAATACTCCTTCATTTGTAAACCTGACTTGAAAACCTTTTTCAACTATCTGTCCCACACTAATCAAGTTTTTAGGTATTGTAGGAACATACAAAACATTGGTTAGCAAATCTGCTCCACTCTTGCATTTCACTTTTCCAATTGAATGTACACTATGTCTTGTATTATCACCAGTTTGAACTGTGTGACTCGAAATACCTTTTTCCAATTCTGACATCAATTCTATGTTTCCTGACAAATGATTAGAACATCCAGAGTCAATGTAAAATACCTTTAGATCTTCTTTATCTGATGTGTTGATTGAGTTCATCATCAATGATGTATGACTTTCATTCTGTGTGTCATTTGCATAGTTGTAGTAGGTGGTGTTGTAGGATTGATTTTGTCCCCAACTTCTTCCTCCACCTCTACCATAGCCTCCTCTTTGACTTTGTCTACCTCTTTGAAAATTACTTTGATATCTTCCACCTCGGCCTCTGCTATTGTTGTTTTGATTTTGATTTGATCCTTGTTGGTTGTGCCAACAGTCATGAGCCAAATGATTACTCAATCCACAGATCCAGCAAGCCTTTTTGTTGTTATTTTGATTACCTCTTCCTCTTCCAAAACCTCTTGCTCTTCCTCTACCAGTGCCTTTACCTCTTGCATAATAAGCTTGAGAACTAGACTCCTCTTCATCCTTTGCTTTACCTTTATCTTCTTTATTCTTGTTCTTCATGTACATTGCAGAACTTTGTCCTTTATCTCCATCTCCCTTCAAGTCTTGCTCATATGTGAGCATCAAACCAAGCAACTGGTTCAAATCTGGAACATAATGATTCAAAGAAAGTTCTGTTGATAAGACAAAAGGTTTCCACCTTTCATCTCCTCTCAAACCTGCAAGTAGTTGAGCAATCAATCTGTGATCTTCAACATCTTCATCTATGGATCCAAGACTATCTGCTAGATCCTTCATCTTAGTGACATAATCACTAATGGTTTGACTTTTCTTCTTCTTGAATGTTGTAAACTCTGACCATAGACTTGCTTTCCGTGCTTTAGTAGTACTTTGGAAATGATACTCCAATGCATTCCATATATCTTCAGATGATTCCAATCCTCTGATGTGTGGTAGCAAATGATCAGAGATTGTATTGTAGATGTATGCTTTTGCACTTGCATCCTTCTTCTGCCAATGCTTTAAAGCATCAAGTTCCTCTTTCTTTGGTCGGCTTTCATCTTCAAATACTAGCTTCTCTTCTTCACCTGTTACATATACCATGAGATCCTTACTCATAAGTAAGGCTTCCATTCTCATTACCCATGCGGGGTAATTATCTCTGTCCAGTTTGTCAATGGAGATATGATCTGCCATAGTTCTTTTCTTCTGCTGCAACCTGTGAGCTTAAAGGATAAAGGATAATACCTTTTGAAGTTCTTTGTGTATGAGGATACTTTTGAAGTAACCTTTTGATGCCTTGTGTCTTCAAATGCTTCACCTTTCAAACTTTAATGGAAAACTTTACAAAACTTCTCGTACCTTTGTTGTCTTCTGCTCTCGAGAATCTTTCTGCTCTGATACCACTTGTTGATGTATAAAACACCACAAGAAATGAATTAATGTGACACTAGAACACCTCTATGGTCACCATTAACTCATTGCCACTCCAAACTTTGAGAAATGATAGCCTAAAGTGAGAACTTTGCTTCTACAGAAATTCCTAGTCACCGAAATGACATACCTTCAGTATTTTGCTAATTTCTCCTAGCTCAAGTATTATTTCTCCATGAAACTTTATAGGCTAAAACTAGAAGAGTAGAGCTTTCTAACAAGCTATTATATGCATCAAACGGATCTCTAGAACTCAAGTTATGGCCTTCACAAGATAACCCTATATGACCTTCCAAAACTAGAAATTTTGCCTGTTTTAGTAAGAGCGCCTGTTTAAAATTAGAATTCGATGCCTAGCATCGACTTGCAATGAGAATTCGATGCCGGGCATCGACTTGGGATGTTTTTGGCCACTTTTCAGCAGGGATTCGATGCCGGGCATCAACTTCCCGCATAAAATCTTGATCTTTTGGACACCAAAACTATAGGTGATTTCATGCACACTTAGAATATGACTTATCAACTGGAATTCGATGTCAGGCATCGAGTTGCTCCAACAACATCATGTTTTCAAACACTTCAATACTGAATGAAAAGGATAAATGAAAATATGACTTATCACCAGAGATTCGATGCCAGGCATCGAGTTGCTTGGAAAACTTGATCTTTTTAACTCATCACACAGTAGGTAATTATGGAGATGATGGAGAGAGACTCATACACAGAACTTTACTCAGTTCTTTCTCATAGCTATGAAAACTCAGAAGTTTTACAGATGCTTTCTCACTCAGAGAAGCCCGACTATACTCAGTCGTATAAAATGAACTCCTTCCCTCTTCTTTCTCTCTATTCTCTCTCTCCGCGTCAGTTGATACAAACTAACTTATATAGATTTTTGTATTCTCGTGATTTTAAAAGACTTCTAGAACTAAAGTGAACTAACTTTACAAATATGATACACTTGTGAATTTGTCCCTTCACATAGGCATGGGGTTTTCTTCCTAAGATTTGACCTTCAAATATATGTCTAATTAGTGAGTGTTTCTCCAATAGGATACACCCATTCATGCATGGAAAATTTTTTAGTTAAAGTCACAAAGTAAAGGTAGTTCCCAAAAGAAGATATATATATAGAACCATAGTCATCACTGTGAACAAGCTTCAATTTCTGAGTAGCTCATATTGAATCATCTTTTGGGAAGGAGGAAGAGTGCATTTTGCCCAAAATAAAGGCTTCATAGACATGTTTACAAGGTGCCTCAAGTTTGGGAAGAGAGGACATACTTTCAGATTTTTGCAAGCATAGCAAACTAGCATAATTTAGATGACCAAAGTGTGCATGCCAAAAGCTTGCATCTGACATAGCCTAAGAATCTTGAACTCCACATGTTGAATCATTCACATAGTTTGCATAATCTATGAGCTTATACAATGCATGACATAAAATGCTAGACGCAATAATGACATCGTCATTTGACAGATCATGAACTGTACATCCCGCATCAAAAAATTTCACAACCAAGTCGATCTTGCCTAATGTTGAAATTGATAATAGAGATTTCTTGATCCGTGGCACAAATAAAGCATTTGATAACGTAAAGGAACTACCACCAACAATAGTTAGAATGATCATACCAACTCCCATGATAGGATAAGAGGAGTTATTGGTGCATGTGATAGTATTCTCTATAGGGGCAGGCTCAAGTGAACTAAAGAAACTGCATTGTGAGGTAATGTGTTTGGTTGCCCCACTGTCAAAATACTGGCAAACATCTGAGTCCACTATAGGCATAAATTTTTCATGAGAAGATGGGTCATAATTGCTAACAATAGTAAATGCCCATTCTTCATTCTGCACAAGTCTGTTTTGGGTGTAGAGGCCTCTGCAACAACATTCCGACCTCTTTTTTTGTTTGCCTCTTTTGCATCCAATTTTGGACAAATCTTTATTACATGATTATTTCCTTTATAGTATTTGCAAAAAAAATTGTGCATTTCTATTTTCTTCTCATCTTTGTCTTCCTTTTTTGATTGTGCAGAATGAGTAGACTTCTGCTTATTGGCAGACGAGCTCCATTTACCTTTTTCCTTCTAACTAGCTAAGAAAGCTTGATCTACTACATGCATGATGGACTTGTTCTAGCTAGAATGATCTTTGTGCATTACAATAGAGAATAACTTCTCAAATTACTTTCCACTTAGCTTGGCACTTCCTTATAGATGAGTGCTAGCTCCTTATTCACCACATCACTCCCAAGGGGGATTTGTTGATATATTTTGGTAGTGATGTGTGTGTTAACACACTCAGGAGTATCGGTGCATAATTTCCTTGATTCCAATAGTGCAAAGAAATCATCCTAGAAGAAAACCTTCATATGATTTGATTTTGGGGGATCCTTCTCTAAGGAAAGCCTTGAACTGCGGTATACATTTGATTCCATTTCCTCATTGTGAATTTCATATCCCACATCACTATACACATTTTCTACTTATCCCTTCACCCTCTCATTACACCAACACTTTCCATAGCGCATCACCTCCAATTTTTCCAATAGCTCATCTTGTCACGCTACCACACCTCATCACTCACAATATTAGGGCCTCATCATTCTAATTTCTATCCATTCTCATCACACTTTCATGATTGACCCACACCTTATCGACATGTCTCATGACACTTTCATTTCCATCCCTCATTGCACTTACGCACTTTTCAAACTCTCTAATTTTCAATACAAATTTCATCACCAAATGATTCTATCTCATCGCTATATAGATAATTCACAACTGATCATCCACTCATTTCTCATCTTATACAATTTGCCTTCATCCACCACTTCATCTCTTCATTTTCCTCTCATCATACTTCTCTTTGTTTCACATTCAATCTCTTTTCTCCATCACTTAAACCAATCACTTTTTCCCTCTCATCATCCAAGGCCCAATAGCTCATTATGGTTTGGATATTAAACCACCTCTCATAAAATTCACGACAACCAAAAAGCAAATTACCAATTAGCTTACGACGCATCACAACAAGGGGTGTTAAATCACTCTTTGAAATTCATCCCTTTTTCTAGTAGCACATGCGCTCAATGTCATTCTAGAACCAAAGCTCATCACACTTCATACCTTTCTCATTGTCATTTCCGCTTTATGCATTCCATGGCCTTTCGACATTTTTCATTTCCTCATCATGTACTTTCCTCATCATTGTTCTTTTTTTTTTGGAGAGTACAATGAATTAGAAATACACACTCACACACCCAACCTCATAAGGTAGAGGCACCCATCATGAGAGACTCATGGACATGTACAGCCAAGACTTGAACTCAGGACTTCCTCCTGCAGCTTCAAGGCGTTCAACCACTAGGCTACGCGGGCTCGGACTATCATTGTTCTATTTTGTGTCATATATGTAGCTAGGAGTTATGGGATGCATACTATAATACATATTAGAAGGAAGTGCACTAACCACCCTCTCATCCATCATAGCTACACCCATCCATTCTTTCTTTTCCTCTAATACATGTGCCATACATATCCTCTAATTAATTCATAGCTAATCTTCAAGGAGAAAATCTTGCTATTGGAAAGGACACGAGTTATCTAGATAAATCTTGGGTTCAAGTTGGATTCTAACTTATGTCCTTGCCAATACCAAGATGTTCTTCAGATGAAACACCATAATTACTATATATAGTCCTTTGAGTATCTAGCTTGACCATACATTTCCTTTCCATTTATCTATTTAATTTCTGACCATAAGTTATTGTGATTGGATTTGCGTTTTTTGCTTTGGTAAGTTGGTAGAGATAAAATTATTTCATCTCGTTCAGTAGAGTCATCCTTTATGGCACCTATCTATGGATCTGCTATAAACACTTGCAACTTGCTGCTCATAAACCCTTTATGGCACCTATCTATGGATCTACTATAACCACTTGCAACTTGGTGCTCATAAACTTTTTGTTTAAACTCTCAAAATACATTATATTTATGCAACTTTTTTGAACTCTCAATAAACTTGGTATTCATATCCTTTCTATTTGACCTCTTGACATACTTGGTATTCATATGTTTTTTCTGTTTGAACTCTCAACATACTTTGTATTCTTGCCATTTTTGTAATGATTAAGTATGTAACTTTGGTCCACTTGACCAATTTATTTATTTTGACCTTTTTGGTCACTTCATAAGGATTGACTATGATTAGGAACAAAAAGTTTAATTTTATTTTGATTCTTCTTGTAGAACTTTCCTTTTCATTTACCTTGGTTATTCTCTTCTTGAGAACTTAACTTAAAAACTTGCCTTGTTTGCTAGCGAGCCATTTCCTTTCTGTGTATCTTGGCACAAAACTTGAATTCCTACCATACCATTGTATGACCCAAATATGATTCTCAATAAAGATAGTGGATTTGAAGTCCATGTGTCAATTTCTAATTATAAAGTTCTTACATGAATTACCACTTTGGTTTTAGAATTATCCTACTATGGAATTCTTATAAAAAATTTGATTTGTTATTAATCCACAAATTTGGAGCCTCTACTTCTTATGGATTGAAATATTTTGTTCTATAAAATTGTGCGACTAGCATTGACAATTTACATATAACTATCATAGCAAACGACTCTATGCTAAGATCAATTCAAGAATATTCATAAATGCATATCCCCATGAACATATAACCATAAAATTATGGTTTCTATAAGCTTATGACAGCCAATCATAAAATACTTAATCTAATCCTAAAGATGTAGGTATTCTTAGAGTTATCTTCTAAGGTTTATATACATTCCAAACTATTTGAGGTTCACAATTTCCACAATTTTCTAGAGTTGTCTCTTTAACACTTCTTATGGATTCTAATAATAACTTAACTTTCTCATTCTCATCACAATGCTACCTACATGGATATTTATCATGAAAGATTTGAGGATCAACTATTATCTTGACAAAGATATATAATTAATACCTATTTGCTATGTAGTACCAACTAAGAGGTGATGTGGAGTCATTTCTAAGCTTCATAATAGATACCTTGGGCTCTCATCTATATATGCATGTAATCTTGGAATTAATAACTTGCCCTTACTAATGTGTCCTTTTATATATTTATGACTTGACAATAACTTTCTCTTGTTCTGGTTATGAACTTCCATGTTCTTATGTTGAATCTCTCCTATTGGATCAAATTTTTTTTTACAATAATACCATAAATATGGCATCCTTTTGAATCCTTTTATTACTATTTTTTTCACTCTCATATGATAGAAATCACATTTATTAGAGTATCTATCTATGATAGTTCTTAGTCTAAGTGTTCTATTTTCCCTTTTCTACAGGTAAAAATGCCTATCCTTTCCATTGAAAGTGACTTTATCGATACACATCAAGTTATTGTAATGGTGCTCTCCCCATTTTATAGATTTTCTTGCAACTCTCATATTATTTTTTGGTTAAGAAAACAAGTTTTATATCCTACTCTAACTATAATCTTGAAGATTCTCGCTCCTTTTTTTACATGAATTTCCAATCATAACGTTAAAGAAAGAAACCTAATAATATGATACTAGTAGATCTATTAAATAATTGGCTTTGGAGGTATTTGAAAACCTTTGGATACAATATTGAAAAATCATTGTTTATGGTTTCTGTATTAAACCTTATAAAGAGGATAAAAAGTTGTTGATTTGGCACCATCCATAGGATTTCTGAAAAGGTTGTATAAGTACATAATATTTTGAAAATGACTTTGTTTTATTATCTTATGGGAGACAAGATCATGATAAGACCTTTGGTTTTCCATCCTGACCATTTTTTTTTGGAACATTGGTAAATTCAATAGGATAAATGAATTGTAGCTACCTTGGACTAAATACAACTGAAAAAGAATTTCCAACTTTGCATTTCAACAACAGTATACATATAAGTACGCTTGCATTTGAAATATTTGATTTTATACAAAGATACCATTTGTAGATTATTTTTTTATGCAATGAATTTGGAGATATGCTGTTCGGAGATTCAAACTGTTGAAGGACATCCAGGCTACCTTCAAGTGTAGTTTGTCCATTGTTCGGGTGTATTACAATCAATGTGCTAATAAGAACATTCATGTGCAATCAACACATTTTTCCAATCATTTAACATTGATGATATGCATAAGTGTTGTCGTTGTAGCCGTTTTCGATTCCACGACTTGTCGTTTTGTTCTCTTGATAGTCATTTGTTTTGCATTACGCATTGAGAGATTGCTGAAAATTAAATTTCCATCGATCCCGATTCCACAGCCTTCCTCAGCTCCTTCCGCAAAATCTTTCCTGATGGTGATTTTGGTATTTTCTTGATGAAATGGACCTTGTGAAGCTTCTTGTAGAATACCACCTATAGAGAAACATGGTGATTCCGATTTTCAGAAATTAAGTATAAAAAGATATTTATATATTTCTGTGTATATGCACACATACATATGTGAAAAAAGAACAAAACAAACGAACAAATATGAATACATACATAAGTACATATGTACGCTGTTAAATGCATTGCTAATCTAGAAAATCTCTATTTGTTTTTCCTCTTGAACTGCAAGGAATATGTAAATGATCAGACGTATTTTCGGAGAAAAGGTTTCACAGATTTAATAGATCAATATAAAATTAAGGTATAAGATTTCAATAATTACTTTGTAATACAGGTGCGCACTATTTTGTCAAATATTAAATTTCGGATCAATCTACTTTGACGTTTACAAGTATAGCGTTGTTGTTTGTATCAGAATGAATAACGAAGCTAATAATCAAGCGCAAAATCCATGCGTAATAATTGTGCGTAATAACTGTTATTTGTGAAATTAACTTTTGATGAAATATTTTATATTTCAAGAAGAACGTTCATTATATATACCTTGAGCATTTTGATTATCTCAATCATGTTTTTTTTTCTCGAAATTGTGGGTTTAATAATTACGTATACACATTATCTACCTGCTTAGCTACAAATTCTTTTATTTCATCCTCTGTTATATCAACATTGTCTGCAAGCACGACGAACGCCACCGGCACTTCTCCCGCCAATTCATCTTTTTGCCTGCAGTAGAAGAATCCAAACGATGCATTAGAAGAATCCGAAGTTCAACTGGATTTATGCTGAACCTTACATATTTCTAGGCAATGCAGAACATTCCTAGAATTACATATTAAAGAAACGGTTGTGAATGAAGTAGAAGTAACACGTACGGCACGCATGCAGCATCTGCAATGGAAGGATGATTGACTAGTATGCTTTCCAACTCCGCGGGAGGAACCTATTGATAAATGAAATTCCACCATTAATTTTGATTAGTATGCTTTCCAAATCTGCATTAGCTACATGTTGATAAATGAGATTCCACGATTAATAGTACTCATAAGCTAATTAAGAGCTATAAAATATCATTCAAAGTAATTAGTGAAATCTTATACCTTAATTAAGGTATAAAATTTCACTAATTAAGGTATAAGATCAGTATGCTTTCCAAATCTGCATTAGCTACATGTTGATAAATGAGATTCCACGATTAATAGTACTCATAAGCTAATTAAGAGCTATAAACTATCATTCAAATTCAACATCCTGAAATAATGATACTCCTTAAACGTTTCATATTACATATAAATATATTGTGTTCTTATAGTAATGGAAAAAACTTTTCTTCCATATAATTAAAGTCTTGCGATACATGCGCACCTGGAAACCTTTAAATTTGATTATTTCTTTCACTCTGTCCACTATAAATAACTCCTCATCATCATCGATAACTCCTATATCTCCTGTATGCAGAAATCCATCTGCATCAATGGTATTGTCTGTGGATATACTGTCGTTGATATAACCTTGTAAACACCAAACCACATCGTAAAAAAATATAAAAATCAGCAGAGCTTTTCCAGAAAGAGGAATAAATCAAGACAATATAAATGGAAGCTTACCTTTCATGATTTGGTTTCCCTTTATGCAGATCTCTCCAGGCTTGTTATGAGGGAGAGAGATTCCGGTGTCTGGGTCTATGATCTTGACAACAGTATTTCGGATAATTGTGCCGCATGATCCTGCTTTCACTGGAAATGGGTTCTTCGCAAAAGCTAAACTCATGGATAGCACGGAGCCTGCTTCAGTCATGCCATAACCCTGCTCCATCGAAGTTCATGGATAGGATAATTTTTAGTACACAGAAAGGCTCCTAAGCTAGCTATTATGAAACAAACTCCTCATGAAAGATAGTTTTCATTTGATTACAGCTTTGTACATAATGTGAGAGAATTTTCATGCTCTTTCTAGTTTAGACATTTGTCTCTGCAGGTGATTGGTAGAGTTTTGCGTATTCCTGGTGATTTTCTGTAATAGCAAGGCTTTGCAATGCTCCTTATTAGCGTAGAAAAAGAAATTTTCACTTTTACAACCAGGGATTTGAATCTAATAACTTGGCAACATGGGAGAGACGATGATAATAAAAACAACAACAACAATAATGATAATAATAATAATAATACTATTAATATTAATAGTAATAATAATAATCATCATCATAATAATAAGCAGAATAGTAATCTTAAGAACAATAACGACAATAAAAATCACAAAACCATCATCGTCTTCACTAACTTCAGTAATAATATATCATTAACAATGCTAATCGCATTAGTTTTATTACAATATCGATCTTCTTTTGCTAGGTGTATTCTTTCTGGCCGATTGGTGTTGATTTGGACAATCTGATGTTCTTTACAAGGCATAAAACCAGTAATAATCAATTTATGCTAATGAGTTCAGAGATTGACTCTGTGAATCCAAAAGTATCACATATCGAATTTATTTTTTTATAATCTGGATGAAGGTAAATCTAGCCATGTGAACATATGCTGCAAGTAGCACTCCGAATTAGAGAGTATCGCAATTCATGTTAACATTAATAAAAGCACACGTTTGCTATTGGAAATTGAACTCAGAAACCTCGAAATGAAGAGTGTGATGGGTTAGCCACTTGCCCCAAAAGCCATGGTTGAGGATTACTTTCTAATCCTTTCGTTTAAGGCATAATTCAACCATCTCCTACTAGGATTATGGGACATTCCTTTCCCCTTAGATTGAGCATTTGTGGACCCATTTAACTTGGGTCCTTTCCCACGTTCGAGCACCTCCACTAGCTTCAAGTTCTAACACATGGACCTATTTTGGACCTATCTAACCCTCAGTTGGTGCCCAAATGTCCATGCGCCTTCCATCTCGGCCAATTTCAGACTCACCCACAGTCAAAGCGCTTTCCTAGTGCCCACGATTGAGGTTTCTTACCTCCGTCTTGGCCAAGTTCCTCAACTAGGCTCCTATAACAATTTTGGGAATTGAACTCACAACTGGTTGACTAACCACTTGCCCTGAAAGCCATGGTTGAAGATTAGTTCTTAATACTCTCTCTTAAGCGTAATCCAAACAGGAGTATGTGACATTTGCTTTTTCAATAGGGGATGTGATGTTAAACTGAGAACGTCAAATTAAGTTTCTTAAACTTCTTCGATTATACATTCACATCAAAACACACATACCTCATAGAAACTGTAAATGGAGGTTAAAGAGCGCTGACTACCTGGGCGATGATGGCGTGAGGAATGCGAGCACGAAATGCTTCCTCAAGATCGCGGCCTAGAGGAGCAGCGCCGGACATGAGGATACGGATGGAAGACAGGTCGAACGAAGGAAGAAGAGGACTCTTGGCCAGTGCTAGGACGATGGGCGGCACCAGTGGCGCCACTGTAACCTTCTCCCGCTGCACGACATCAAGAAGCGTCCCTATCTCGAATTTGGGCAGGATAGCTATGGCTGCTCCGACACGCAGGCTCGCAAGCACTATAGATAACGAGTAAATATGGAACATTGGGAGCACGCACAGAACCACATCATCCTCCCTTAGCCAGAGATTTGGATTTTCTCCATCAACCTGCTGCGCAATGCTTGTCACAAGACCCTTATGTGTGAGCATCACACCTTTAGGCAGTCCCGTAGTTCCTGAAGAGTAAGGCAAGGCTACGACGTCCTCCCCCGTCACCTCCACCTCTGAGAAGCCAGCCTCATCCGCGTCCATGAGCTCTGATATGTGCAGGTGGGTTGTGCACGTATCTTTCTCCTCCGCCCTTCCGCTCTGTGCTGCTTCTGCGCAGTCGACCAGGATCATCCGGACTTCTGATCGAGTAGCTATAATGCTGGAGACCTTTTCTGCGCAAGCAACCTGTGTGACAATGAGCTTTGCCCCGGAGCCTGATAGTTGCTTATCGATTTCCCCCGTCGTGTAAAACGGGTTGCAAGTGGTGACTATCGCACCCCTCATCGCTGCCCCGAGAAAGACCAGCACAAATTCAACAGAATTGGGCAGAATTAGCATTATGGTCTCCCCTTTCTCCACTCCCATTTTCGTCAGCCCCGTTGCTACTCGTCGCGCTAACAGATGCACTTCGGCATAGCTGTAGCTTCTCTTTCCCGGTTTGACCGAGAGCAGGCATGGTTTGTCCGCGAGCTCATGAGCGCGCTCCAAGCAGTAGCGCGGAAGCGACAGGTGATCAGGGATTTCGATGTCTGGCAGCTTAGATCGGAAAAGGTACGTGGGCGACGATGTCTGATGATCACTTGCATTTCCATCAGGCTTGGGGTCTTCCGTAATGGTGCAGGCTACAATATCTGAATTATGATCAATCATGTGCATCGATTCTTGGTTGGGCGGCGCCATGGGGGCTTGGATGCAGCAGAAGGCCAATTCACTTTCAAGGAGATTCAATATGCCTATATATACTCTCTCTCTCTCTGTGTTTCAATGTGCCTATATACTCTCTCTCTCTCTCTCTCTGTAAGTACGGTAGATAAAACAACACAAAGAAGGCAGAAGTTAGGAAGGAGACGTGCTTTTACTAGTATGCAGGTAATTAGTATGAACTATTCCTGAATACAAATCCGAATCATGGCTTTAAAACTAAGAAACGGAGGTTAGCGCATCTGCAATCTATTACGACTGAAGATGGCGGAATGCGACTTCAACAGGTCATGGCGTATGCCGAGTAATAAATTAGGTGAAGAAATTGAAATGAACAGTTTTCTGTTTCAGTATAAAGAAGAGAGGAATAGGAAAGAATGATCTGTTAGGAAGAAGCTTTGGTGGTGGTTGGAGAATCACTCGTTAGTTGAGATGCCTCTGTTTTCCTTTTCTTATCTTCAGGAGATTAACTTTGAGAAAATTCGAAGCAGCGTGTGAAAGGCTTTGCAGACAATAGTGCATGCGTTGCAGAAGCCTGAATGATGATGGTGCTCCTCTTTTGCCGCCGAAAGCTTAGTGGGGTGAGGGAAAAGAAAAGCAATTATATGTTCTGTACTAGGCAGGCCATTATTGTAATATTATGTATATCTACAAGTTAGAGAAAGATGTGTCCATGTCCTATAGCTGGGTTGGTTAAGCATCACCTTTTTGAGAGAGAGGTCTTGTGTTGAACCCTCGGGTTGGACATGTAAGGCTTTGATCAATCTAAACCAGTTGTAACGAGTTCCCTATAAGAAAATTGAGTTTGAAACCTATTCTCTTCAAATGTGTTTGAATTAGTTGTATGTACAACAGAAAACGGGCATTGTATAATCCGAGCTATCTCTCTTTGTATTTGAGGTGTCACTCTTTGTATTTGAGGTGTCACTCATTGTGATGCTAAATCAATAACGAATATTATAGAGTTCCATCAAGCGTTGTTAAAGATTTGGAGTAGGCTTCACTAATGACATCCAATGTGAGATGATTCTCTTGAAAGGAGAATGTCAATGACCCAATAGAGTGCTAAAACATGAAAATCTGTCAGCATGTAAAATGGGCACCCTCCATTCTGATCGAGGGGGGGAATATATGTCTTCTGATTTTAATGCATTTCTGGTTGAACGTGGGATAAAACACCAGTGTATAGTGCCGTATACACCTCAACAGAATGGAGTTGCTGAATGAAAAAACAAGTCACTCATGGACATGGCGAGATGTATGGTCAAGAGTTAGGCTTTACCACATAGTTTCTGGCTTGAGGCTATCATGTGTGGAGCATATGTACTGAACAGGTAACCCACTAAAGCGCTACAGTCTATCACTCCATATGAGGCTTGGCATGATTGCAAGCCATATGTTTCTCATCTGCGTGTTTTTGGTTGTTTGGCATAAGCATTAGTGCCTGAACAACATCGCAGAAAATTGGATGATAAAGCAGTAAAATGTATTTCTGTTGGGTACAGTTCTGAAAGTAAAGGCTATCATTTGTACCATCCACAGACTAAACACATTCTGGTTAGTCGTGATGTTGTTTTTGTGGAAGATGCTATTCAGCCATTGCTTTCATGTACTAAGGAGACATCTGTTAGCTCCAAAGACATGTATGATACTTTGCTGCCTCTTTTTACAGGTGGACTGTCTAGTGCTGGTCCTAATGAGGCAACTTCTCAGCCTTTGCAGGTTTCATGTGATGGTGCAGATAATTCCATTTCTGATGCAGACGTACATGATGCACTTATTGATGAGAGAGATGATATTGAGCAGGCAAGAACTATGCCAAAATGGCTGATGCAGACCTTGCGTGACAGCAAATTAGATGCATCTCTATCATATGGTACTCGCTCAGGCTCTCATAGTGCCTCTTTTGCATCAGATTGCTATTCTATGGTTGTAGCTAGTCTTTATGATGAGAATGAGCTTGTTTCATTTGATGAAGCACAAAATTCAGAAAATTGGATGGCTGCTATGCAATCTGAATATGATGCTATAATGAAGAATGGTACTTGGTCGTTATGTGACTTGCCTCCTGGCAAGAAGGCCATTGGCACTAAGTGGGTATACAAGCTGAAGTGTAAATTGGATGGTACAGTTGACAGGTATAAGGCTAGGCTTGTTGCAAAGGGTTATGCACAAGAAGGAGGCATTGATTTTGATGAGACCTTTGTGCCTACATGTCGTATGACTACTGTTCGGAGCATCTGTGCACTTGTAGCTCATCATGGTTGGAATGTACATCAGTTGGACATTAAAACAGCATTTCTGAATGGTGACTTGCATGAAGAAGTGTATGTTTTTCAGCCCCGTGGCTTTGTGCAGAAAGGGCATGAAAACCAGGTGTGCAGGTTAAAGAAGGCATTATATGGTTTAAAGCAAGCACCACGTGCTTGGTATGAGAAGATACATGCCTATCTGAAAATACATGGTTTTGAGAACAGTCCAACTGAAAGCACCTTATATGTTAAGCATGCTAATGATGTGCTTCTGATCGTTGTTGTCTATGGTGACGACATGATGCACACTAGTCCTATTGAGAAGCATATTGCTGATTTTAAGGCTGATTTGCATGCCTCATTTGAGATTTCTGATTTGGGGCATTTGCATCACTATTTGGGCATTCAGTTTATGCAAGTTGATGGTGGAATGGCTTTGTGTCAAATGAAATATATTGACACATTATTGCAGCATTTTGGCCTTGAAGATTGTAAGCCTATCGCCACTCCTATGGAGACAGGTTTACGGTTGAGTCTTCATGATGTTGGAGATGCATTTGATGTTGTTCTCTATCAGCAGGCTGTTGGATGCATGATTTACATATGCATTACTCAGCCAGATATTCAGTTTGTTGTCTCACAGATGAGCAGGTTTATGCATTGCCTAGGAGTCAAGCATTGGAAGGAAGTTAAGCGTATCTTTCACTATTTGAGTGGTACTCGGCTACTTGGGTTGTTTTATCCCAAGTGGGGATCACTATCGCTAGATTTGCATGCTTTTTCTGACTCTGATTGGGTTGGTTTCTATGACACTCGTGTGTCCACTAGTGGCTTTTGCTTCATGCTTGGTAGCTCATGTATATCTTGGTTGAGCAAGAAGCAGCCTACTGTGGCCACTTCCAGTTGTGAGGCTGAGTATAGGGAAGCTTTCATAGCTACTGTTGAGTGTGTGTGGCTCAGACGTCTTATGGCTGATTTGGGTGTTGGTTAGACTTCTCCCACCACCATCTTCACAGTCAGAGCTCATTGGCAGTTGCGAGGAACCTCGTGTTCCATGCTCGCACTAAGCACATTGAGGTGCATTATCACTATGTCAGGGAGAGGTTCTCTGTTAGGGAGATCAGCTTGGCATATGTGCCCACGTAGGAGAACATTGCAAACCTTTTTACGAAGGCTCTGCCTAGGGAGAAGTTTGAAGCTTTTCGCAAAGCTTTGGGCTTACTTCCTTTTGTGGAGTGATTTCCACATAGCTTGGCACTTCCTTATACATGAGTGCCAGCTCCTTGTTCATCGCATCACTCCCAGGGCGGATTTGTTGATAAGTGCATGCTTTTGTAGACATCTAACTCCAACAATTGGTATCACAGCAGGTTGCCGCTTCATCTAGGGCATCGTTGACACTCCTCTGATCACAGTCTCAAAATCAGAAATTTGGTACGCATACTCAGGGTATTTTGTCTTTTTGTGCCAAAGATATATACAAGTTTTGGCTCGCTAGTATAAGCACCTCAAAGTCTGCTATATGTCTACCAAAACTCCTTTGGATAATTCTCTTCAACTTTTTCAGATACAATCATTTTTCTGCATCAGGGTATTTTAGTCAGTGGCCATGGCTGAAAACAGTGATGTGTTTCATATGTTGGCTGTTGAGGATAAGTTGGATGGTATGAATTACCCATTGTGGGCTTATATGATGCATCATGTATTTGTCGCCAAGGGACTGTGGAATATTGTGTAGGGTGTTGAAAGACATCCTATTACACCTATAAAAACAGGTACTACAAATACAGGTACTGAAGCTAATGCAGATGGTCTCAAAGATGGTGATATTCTGTAGATTCCTGTTCGTGCTCTATTTCTCTTGCACCTACTGAATTCGTTGGGATGGCAGAGATGCTTAGGCATATTAATTGATAGCTTTGTCTGTCAAACCTGCCATTATTCCTCACATTCACTCTTGCAGAACAACTACGAATGCTTGGGATACACTTACCACATTGTACCAAGCTAGGAATGAGGCTCATGTTGCTTGCCTCCAAAAATAGTTGGAGAGTGAGCACATGAATGAAGGTGATTCTATGGACAATTTTCTAACAAAGATCAAGGATTTGAAGGAAAAATTGATTTCTACTCATAAAGTCCTTCCTGATAGGGAGGGACTTTATGAGTAGAGGGTGAAGGTATATTTTCTTTCATTAACTCTAATGGAGATATCAAAGAGCTCTCAAATGTGTTGTATGCTCAAATAAAACAAAATCTAGTTTTAGTAGCTTCTATAACTGATCAAGGTCATCAGGTATCTTTCATTAAGACAAGAGCTGAGATTATGGAGAGTAATGACAACATTGTTGTGACTGGCATAAGGAGGAACAACCTATATGAGTTGTGCGCTCTTACAACCACTACAAATGTGGGCACAAGTAAGCTATGGCATGAGAAATTCAGCCACATTGGATACCTTCTACTGAAGTTTATGCATTGTAAGGGTACGGTTGCACACCTACCATCAGTTGCAGAAATGAAGGAACCATGTGAAGCTTGCATAATGGGCAAGCAACAGAGGAAGGTGTTTCCACAAGAAAGCAAGAATAGGGCAAGCTATCCTCTAGAGTTGGTGCATGTTGACTTGTGCAAAAAAATGCCTATAAAGGCCTTGGGTAGATCTTCCTACTTCATGTTACTTGTCGATGACTATAGCAGGAAGATGTGGTTGTACTTCCTTCCCGATAAGGCTCAAGCTTTTGGTAAGTTTAAAGAATGGCTTCAACTTGTTGAAACTGAAAGAGGGAAGAAGATGAAGAAATTCAAGATAGACGGTGGTGGTGAGTTCACATCAATAGAGTTTGACGATTTTTGCAAGAGTAAGGGAATCAATCATCAACTTGCAGAATCATGGAGCTTCTTCACCCAACATGGCAATGAATTTTCCACTTGGGTGATGGCAGGTAGGTGACTTTCAGACTCATCATTTGAAGATGATGCTTCCATCTCTTGTGTAGAAGGGATAGCTCTTGGGCCAGGTTCATAGTAGATTGCCCCTTTGCCTGATGATAAAGTGAAAGCTCTCTTTTCCTTCTCAAGTACATGTGGCTCTCCTTAGACACCACATCACGACTCACCATGATCTTCTTAGCCTCATGATCATAAAGCTTATGAGTTGTCTTATCTTTATTGTACCCTAGGAAGATACATTTGATGCTTTTTGGTTGAAGATTGTTTCTCTCCCTATCTGAAACATGTACATAACATTCATTTCCAAATACTTTGAAAACAGAAGGCTTTTTACCAGTGTAGGCTTCTTGATACCAAAAAATAATTTTTTGGGTATTTCTTTTCTTTAGGATCAGGGATCTTCTCTTGGATCAGTAAGAAGCAACCAATTGTAGCATTACCTTCTATTGAAGTTGAGTACAAAGTTGTATATGTTGCAACATGTGAAGTAGTATGGTTGAGGAGGATCCTATGGAACATAGGAATACAAGGATAGGAGGTTACAGCGTTGAAGTGTGAAAACCAAAGTTGCATGGCCATCACCAAGAATCCTGTGTTCCATGCACATACCAAGCACATAGAAATTCATTATCACTATGTGGGTGAGTTGATGGAGGATGGAGTCTTGGAGATAATCTATTGTCGAACTGAAGAAAATGGACTAGACATCTTTACCAAGGCTCTTGGGAGAGAGCAACTTCTTTGACACTTTCCAAATCTTGGGATTGGAACAAGGAGGTAGTTCACCGCAAGGTGGACATTGAGGGGGTGTGTTAGATATGCTCAATACTCCACCCTCAAGTGGCCACAAATGATCCATGGTGCTCTAAGTTGTAAGGCCCCCATTATGAGGAGAAGCCATTGTGAGAGCTTGGGCATTTCTGGAACCCTAACTTCTAAGTTAGATGAGGTCTATGTGTGACTATTGATGGTTATTGATGATCTATGTGAGCCTTGCCATTAGGTTAGGTAGGGCATAAACTTTTGGGCCATTAGGTTGCCATTCAAGGCAAAAATAAAGGCCCTATGGTATCCCGAGATTTCCTCATATAGAACCTTAATGGGGGGAGTACAGAGGGGGGCTTGCCCCCTTCTGCGGGGTCCAAGGGGCCTATCCCCCCGGCTTGTAGGGTCAAGAAAGTAGGACTTTTGGTCGTGGAGGTATTGTTGGATTGTATATTTTGCCGACTATTGTGTATCTCTAGATCGCGTTTATCTATACAGACTCCCCTTGTAAAAGCTATATAAGCATGGCCCACGTTGAGATTTACATAGCATTGCCCACTAGCAAGCTCTTCATGTAGAGTCTCTCTAGATTACCATCTAGGGTCCACATTGGGAGTGCACGAGTGGACAACGCCATCATTTTAGCTCTATTATGCTTGACAATTTGAGAATTTGAATTCTCTATCTCTCAGTCTGCATCTATCTTTGTCTACGTTCTTCTCTCAACTCTGTATACAAGTCTATTCCGCTGTGGTGTTATTTTCTTACATAGTATCAGTGCTCAAGAGGCTCTAAGTGGTGCAAAAGAAAAAACGTAGAGGTTGCAAAGATCTCAACGACAAAAGAGAGAAGATGTCAAGTGGTGCATCATCATCTACAATTGAAAATCAAGGTGGTTCATCAACAGGAGTAGGTGGAGCAGAGATAGGATCAACAGTGATGTCGGTTATCCCAACGTTGCGGATATGACCATCAGCATTAACGGAAGGTAAACTTGAGGGTACAAAATACACCCTAAGGAAGTTTAAAATCACTTCTATCCTTGATTCATATGAGCTTTTGGAGATTGTTCTTGGGACTGATCATGAGCCCCAAGAAACACCCGATCCAAATAATCTTGGTTGAATGATTCCTCATGATGCTAATCTTTTACGTGCTTGGAAACATAGAAATGCAGATGCACTCTACACTCTAGTTTCAAGTACTTCTAATAGTATTCTGACTCTCATTCAGCATAATATCAAGGCATGTGAAGCATGGAACATATTGAGGAATCAATATGAACCTTGTAATCAGACACAGATTCAAAACTTGGAGAATCTGCTAGCATCAGAAAGGTTTGCTGATGGGGAGACTATAGAGGTGTTTATCACTCACATAAAGAATCTACGAGATCAAATGGCAAGAGCATGTGTACAAAAGTCAAGCGAGGAGCTAGCTCAGTGTTGTCTTTGAATTTGTCCACCTAAGTTTGATGGTTTGGTAGCTGCTCTTAATACTCAAATTAGACATCAACCACTAACTTTTGAAGAATTGAGTGCCTTAATCATGGAGGAGGAGCTGTGGCTCAAGGTATGGATTGGTGACAACAAACGAGATGTTGCATTCATAGTAAATGCCAAAGGGGCAAAGCTTCAAAAGATGGAGATGAAAAGAAGAATGACAAAAAGAAGTTCAAGGGAGAGTGCTTCCACTACAAGAAGAAAGGACACATAATCCAAGACTGTCACATCAAGAAGGTAGAAGAGAAGAGTGGCTCTTCAAAAGGTGGCAAGGGCAAGGACTGTGCGAACACAACAGAAACAAAGCTTGAATTATTTGTTACGATAGAGGAGGTGTGCTTCTCGGGTAAAGATTGAGGAACAGATGACTCATGGATGTTGGACAGTGGTGCATCTCATCACATGATGAGCCGAAAAGACCTTTAAAGTTCCTTACACCCTCTAAAGGAACCCATCATAGTAAAGGTAGGGAACAATTCAAGATGTCATGTAGAGGGTGAAGATACACTTTATTATTGGAGATAGACATCTGCGAAAGCACGCAAACAACACAAGGAAGGAAAAGAAGCTTGGAGCACAACACACAATATTGAATGTATTACTAGAGAATGTACAAAGATAGTAGCCCATTAGGGCAATAAGCGTATGTGCAAGCCGGGGGAAAAAACCTCCTAAAGAGGGAAAAAAGTGCCTCGGCAATCCTAGTGTGCTCACACACATCACTACCTAAATATAGCAACAAATCCCCCCTGGTAGTGATGCAGTGAACAAGGAGCTGGCACGCATGTATAAGGAAGTGCCAAGCTATGAGGAAATCACTCCACAAAAGGAAGTAAGCCCAAAGCTTTGCGGAAAGCTTCAAACTTCTCCCTAGGTAGAGCTTTCATGAAAAGGTCTGCAATGTTCTCCTGCGTGGGCACATATGCCAAGCTGATCTCCTCAACAGAGAACCTCTCCCTGACATAGTGATAATGCACCTCAATGTGCTTAGTGCAAGCATGGAACACAGGGTTCCTTGCAACTGCCAATGCGATCTATTTGTTAGTGAAGATGGTGGTGGTAGAAGTCTGACCAACACCCAAATCAACCATAAGGCATCTGATGTTGGAGTTAGACGTCTGTGGAAGCATGCGAACTGCACAAGGAAGAAGAAGAAGCTTGGAGCACAACACACAATACTGAATGTATTACTAGAGAATGTACAAAGATTAGTAGCCCATTAGGGCAATAGGCGTATATACAAGCCGAGGGAAAAAAACCTCCTAAAGAGTGAAAAAAGTGCCCCGGCGGTCCTAGTGTGTTCACACACATCACTACCTAAATATATCAACAAATCCCCCCTGGGATGATGGAGAGTGTTAATCTCCAAAAGAACAACTTACTCTTGTGATTAGAGCACCTCCATACCAAGAGTAAGTCAAACACTTCACTAATTTAGAGGATCAATTGCTAACTTATCAGAAATTAACAAATCTGTGAAGAAGATGATACACAGAAAAGTCTGTTGCATTGTTCATTCACATTGACCTATCAAATCTGTAAAGTTTTTGATGAAACTTTGTACGAATCATCTCCTAGAGATTGCGCAACTATTCCAAGTTGAATTACTCCAAAAGATTAAGTATAACTTGAGAAATTGATTTCACAAGTTACCTATGTCAGAAACTGTTATCCAAAACAGTCGACTCTACACCTGTAACTTTTAAGACTTGGTTCTCCTTGAATAGAACCCGTTTTACAAAATGCTTCTAGACATAAGTAGCTTATCTTCCAACTTAAAGATTAAGCCCTTACTCATGCAAAACTTTAAACTGTGCTAGGAGAAATGACCAAAACATTGACTTCGAAATCTGCGCCTGTTTTAGGAACCTGTGAGCACACTTCACATATGAATGTTCCTACACTTAATTCACTCAGCCTGATTACAATTGGAAGCTAAAACTTTGCACAGAGGTCAAGCAACTCTCAACTTAGACTTGTACAAAAGCATTCCACAATTGATCTACTGTAGAAGGAGAACACGCAGAAACATCGGGCGCACAATTTTTCATTTACTCAGAGAAAATACAACTGAGTGATGAGAGCTAACACAAATTCACTTTCTTCTATCTTATGAATTCTATCTCCCTCATTCTTGACTTCTAACTAATGTCACATAAGCTCTCATTTGCTCTCATACATGCCCCGACTTTTCTCAAGGTATTTATAGAAAATTTGTACATAATTCTTACTGAACAAAAGATCTAAGTCATCTATGACTATGCTAATGTACATATGTGTACACTTCTCTTGTCCTCTGATTGTGATCTTCTTCCACACTTTAGGAATTGATTCTTCCTTCATCATTTGATCTTCCAAGCCTTCAATTGGTGATTGGTATGCACCAACAGCTCCCCCTCAATCATCAATTGAGGTCTTCTCTGTCTTCTTGATACTTGCCATGTCTTTGAACCTTTGTAACTTAGGTCCATCCAAACTCTTTGTCATCATATCTGCCACTTGTTCTTTTGTTGGAGTGTACATCACTTCAATCTCTTTATCAAGTACCTTTTCCCTCAAGAAATGATACTGAATCTCTATATGCTTAGTCCTGGCATGAAAAACAGGGTTAGCTGCCAAATACAAAGAACTCATGTTGTCTCCAAAAATTATTGGAGTACTATGATCAATCTCAAAACTTTTCATCAATGTCTTCAACCATATGACTTCTTTTGCAGCTTCTACCATTCCCTTATACTCAGCTTCTGTGGATGATAAAGCAACTGTGTGTTGCTTCTTTGAACACCAAGACACTAACTTGTCTCCAACATAACATAGATATCCATGAGTAGACCTTCTATCATCTGAGTCACCTGCCCAATCTGCATCACTAAACACTTTGATTCTTGTGTCAGAAGTGTAACCATAATACAAACCTTCACTTAGGGTTCCCTTGATATATCTGAGTACCCTTTGGGCTGCAATCCAATGAGTCTTCTTTGGACAATGCATGAATTGTGACAACACACCTACTGCATATGATAGATCTGGCCTTGTCAAGGTAGCATAGATTAGACTACCTACCAAACTCTGATATTTCTTCATGTCATTGAACTCTTCACCTCCAATGGTGTAGTTGAGGTCCTGCAATCTTCCATGTTAAACTTAACTAGAAGATTCTTCAAGTATCTCTCTTGTGAAACATATACTCCATGTTGAGTATACACAATCTGCATTCCTAGAAAATAAGATAAGTTTCCCAAATCACTTATCTTAAACTCCTTCTCTATTTGCTTCTTGAGTTCATTGATTCCTTGAGCATCTGTTCCTGTAACAATAATATCATCAACATAAATGCACATGTAAATATATCCATTTTCACTTGCCTTCACTAGCAAGCTACTATCTGCCTTTGATGCTTGAAAACCACATTCATTCAAGAACTTGACCAATCTGTAATTCCAAGCTCTTGGGGCTTGCTTTAACCCATATAAAGCTCTCTTGAGCTTACACACATAATCTGATCCAATTGATTCCATGAAGCCTTCTGGTTGCTCCATATATACTTCATCTGCAATGTAACCATTAAGAAAAGCATTTTTCACATCCAATTGTGACAATTTCCATCCCTTGCAAGTAGCAATAGCAATCAATGTCCTAATTGTGGACATCTTAGCAACAGGACTAAAGGTCTCATCATAATCTACCCCATAAGTTTGGGCATAACCTTTAACCACTAGTCTAGCCTTATATCTAGACACCTTACCATCTGCAAACCTCTTTGTTTTATATACCCACTTGCATCCAATGACCTTCTGATTCTTTGGTCTTGGTACTAATTCCCAAGTTCCATTTTCAAGTAGAGCATCATACTCTTCTTGCATTGCCTTCTCCCAATTCTGTTTACCTTTGGCTTCTTCATAAGTAGTTGGATCTTCTTCTGTTTTCACAATGTAAGCATAATCTCTTGTTGTTAGGAAAGATGTATCATAGCTATACCTTATAGGCTCTTTCCTTTCTCTTGTAGATCTCCTGATTTCTGCACTTCTTGAAGTTTCAGCCTCATTTGATTCTGGATCAAATCTTGGCCCTTCTTCTTCATGATCCTGCACTCTACATCTAGAGTCAACTTCATCAACAATTTCTTCACATACTTTTACCTTTGCCTTTCCTTTCCTTTGTATTTCTTCAACACCTGCATACTCATTTGGTGATCCTGTATACCACATATTTTGCTCATCAAATGTTACATCTTTAGTAACAAGAAATTGCTTTGTGGATGGACTCCACAACCTATAACCCATCTGTCTATCATCATATCCAATAAACACATACTTCTCTGCTTTTGGTTCTAGCTTATGTCTTAATTGTGAAGGAACATAAGCATATGCAATACATCCAAATACTTTGCAATGATCAAGACTAGGCTTCTTACCCCACCATGCTTCATAAGGGGTTCCTCCATCCAAAGCTTTGCAAGGCAACCTATTCACAAGGTATGTTGCAGTATTAATGGCTTCTGCCCATAAGTAATTTGGACAATTCTTTTCCTTCATCATGGCTCTTGCAAACTCTACAAGAGTCCTATTCCTCCTTTCTGCTACTCCATTTTGTTGAGGGGAGTACCTGCAAGTCACTTCTCTTTTGATACCTGCATTCCACAAATAATCATCAAACTCTTTTGAGAAATACTCTCCCCCTCCATCTGATCTTAACCTCTTTAGCTTTTGTCCTGTGATCCTTTCTGCATAAGCATGGAAATGTTTGAATGTCTTGAAGACTTCTGATTTGTCCTTGATTACATACAAAGTAATCCACCTGGTTGCATCATCAACAAACAACACATAATATCTGGATCCATTTATGCTATAGTCCCTTGAGGGACCCCATACATCTGTATGAACCAATTCAAGCATGTTTGAATACTTGTACCCTGATTTGTTATAAGAACTTTTATGTGCTTTACCTAATTGACAAGCTTCACACTTGTACACCATATGTTGCCCTTCAATGTTTGGCAATCCAAGCACCACCTGATTCTTTGACATCTCCTTTATAGCTCTCTCATTGAAATGACCTAGCCTCTTATGCCATAGGTCTAATTCAGATACCTTTTGACCTCCATAGGTAAACAATGCATGTCCCACATTACCTTGGACTTTGAGAGTGAACAATCTTCCTTCCTTTTTACCTGCAATTATGGTTCTATATCCCTGATTTGGATCTTGTACATAGACACCATCATTTGTGAATCTTACCTCATATGCTTTCTCCACAATTTGCCCTACACTTATCAAATTTTTAGGAATAGTAGGAACATAAAGTACCTTGCTCAGAAGTGTACTTCCACTCTTTGTCTTCACTGATCCAATGCTCTCCACTTTATGTTTGGTATTGTCACCTGTTTGGACTGTATGTCCATTCACCCTTGCTTCCATATCAGTCATCAAGGATAGATTCCCACTCAGATGATTGCTACACCCTGAGTCAATATAAAACACTCTTTGATCTTCTCCCATTGATTCATGAGTTGCATTCAAGATAAGAGTCATGTCATCCTTCTGATCTGATGCATAATTGTAATAGTTATTGTTGTAGGACTGAGATTGGAAGTTTCTTCCACCTCCTCTACCATATGATGTCCTACCACCTCTTCCTCTGAAATTGCCTCTTTGGTTTCTGCCTCCTCTACCTCTTTGACTATAATTCTGATTGTTGTATCCTCCACTTTGATTATTATACCAACAATCATTTGCCAAATGATTTGTTCTGCCACAAATCCAACAAGCTTTAGCATTATCTTTGTTCTTACCTCCTCTTCCTTTACCTCTGAAATTTGTCTTCCCTTTTGTGAAATTAGCTTGATTTGAATTCCCTTCATCATCATTTGATTGCTTTCCCTTGCCATTCTTTTTCTTGTCTTTGGAGTACATAGCTTGACTTGTACTTCTATCATTGTCTCCTTTAAGATCCTGCTCAAAGGTTAGCATGTGTCCTAGCAATTGATTAAGGTCAGGAGTAAAGTGATCAAGTGACAATTCTATGGACAAGATAAAAGGCTTCCACTTCTCATCACCTCTTAGACCTGTAAGTATTTGTCTTACCAACTTTTCTTCTTCAATATCTTCATCCACTGCTCCCAAGCTATCTGCAATATCTTTCATTCTTGCCACATAATCTGAAATTGATTGTGAGCTCTTCTTCTTGAAGGTTGTGAACTCAGCCCATAGTGAAGACTTCCTTGACTTAGTTGTATTTTGGAAATGCTCTTCCAAGGCATTCCAAACATCTGTAGCACTTTCCAAACCTCTAATGTGAGGTAGAAGGTAATCATTTACAGCCATGTAGATGATACTCCTTGCTTGAGCATCCTTTCTCATCCAAGTCTTCAACATTGCAAGTTCTTCCCTAGTAGGAATACTTGGATCTGCAAATTCTGGTTTTTCTTCATCTCCTGTAATAAATGATATAAGGTCTTTGCTCATGAGGTGTGCTTCCATCCTCATGGACCATGCTGGATAGTTCTCCCTATCTAGCTTATCAATCTGCAAGCTTTCTCCCATCTTGTATCCACCTGTATATTGAAATCTTCAAGCTTTACAAACAATGTATGTACCTTTACTTCGAGTTGAACTCCTTTTGCCTTTCTTGATGTCAAATAGTCTTCTCCTCGAGCTTTGACTCCAAGCTTTCACTTCTTAATCCTTCAAGTGTTGAATCTCTTGAATCTGCAGCAGTCGGGATCCTCCTTTTCTTCAAATTGATGTCTCCTGCTCTGATACCACTGATGGAGAGTGTTAATCTCCAAAAGAACAACTTACTCTTGTGATTAGAGCACCTCCATACCAAGAGTAAGTCAAACACTTCACTAATTTAGAGGATCAATTGCTAACTTATCAGAAATTAACAAATCTGTGAAGAAGATGATACACAGAAAAGTCTGCTGCATTGTTCATTCACATTGACCTATCAAATCTGTAAAGTTTTTGATGAAACTTTGTACGAATCATCTCCTAGAGATTGCGCAACTATTCCAAGTTGAATTACTCCAAAAGATTAAGTATAACTTGAGAAATTGATTTCACAAGTTACCTATGTCAGAAACTGTTATCCAAAACAGTCGACTCTACACCTGTAACTTTTAAGACTTGGTTCTCCTTGAATAGAACCCGTTTTACAAAATGCTTCTAGACATAAGTAGCTTATCTTCCAACTTAAAGATTAAGCCCTTACTCATGCAAAACTTTAAACTGTGCTAGGAGAAATGACCAAAACATTGACTTCGAAATCTGCGCCTGTTTTAGGAACCTGTGAGCACACTTCACATATGAATGTTCCTACACTTAATTCACTCAGCCTGATTACAATTGGAAGCTAAAACTTTGCACAGAGGTCAAGCAACTCTCAACTTAGACTTGTACAAAAGCATTCCACAATTGATCTACTGTAGAAGGAGAACACGCAGAAACATCGGGCGCACAATTTTTCATTTACTCAGAGAAAATACAACTGAGTGATGAGAGCTAACACAAATTCACTTTCTTCTATCTTATGACTTCTATCTCCCTCATTCTTGACTTCTAACTAATGTCACATAAGCTCTCATTTGCTCTCATACATGCCCCGACTTTTCTCAAGGTATTTATAGAAAATTTGTACATAATTCTTACTGAACAAAAGATCTAAGTCATCTATGACTATGCTAATGTACATATGTGTACACTTCTCTTGTCCTCTGATTGTGATCTTCTTCCACACTTTAGGAATTGATTCTTCCTTCATCATTTGATCTTCCAAGCCTTCAATTGGTGATTGGTATGCACCAACATGGGAGTGATGCGGTGAACAAGGAGCTGGAACTCATGTATAAGAAGTGCCAAGCTATGTGGAAATCACTGCACAAAAGGAAGTAAGCCCAAAGCTTTGCGGAAAGCTTCAAACTTCTCCCTAGGCAGAGCCTTCGTGAAAAGGTCTGCAATGTTCTCCTGTGTGGGCACATATGCCAAGCTGATCTCCCCAGCAGAGAACCTCTCCCTGACATAGTGATAATGCACCTCAATGTGCTTAGTGTGAGCATGGAACATAGGGTTCCTCGCAACTGCCAATGCGCTCTGACTGTCACTGAAGATGGTGGTGGCAGAAGACTGGCCAACACCCAAATCAGCCATAAGGTGTCTGAGCCACACACACTCAACAGTCGCTGTGAAAGCTGCCCTATACTCAGCCTCACAATTGGAAGTGGCCACAGTAGGCTGCTTCTTGCTCAACCAAGATATACATGAGCTACCAAGCATGAAGCAAAAACCACTGGTCGACACACGAGTGTCATAGCAACCAGCCCAAACATAGTCACAAAAAGCATGCAAATCTGGCGGTAGTGATCCCCCCTTGGGATAAAACAACCCAAGTAGCCGAAAACCACTCAAGTAGCGAAAGATGCGCTTAACCGCCTTCCAATGCCTGACTTCTGGGCAATGCATAAACCTACTCATCTGTGAGATAGCAAACTGAATATCTGGCCGAGTAATGCATAAATAAATCAAGCATCCAACAGCCTGCTGATAGAGAACAACATCAAATGCATCTCCAGCATCATGAAGACTCAATCGTAAACATGTCTCCATAGGAGTGGCAATAGGCTTACAGTCTTCAAGGCCAAAACGCTGCAATAATGTGTCAATATATTTCGTTTGACACAAAGCCATTCCACCATCAACTTGCATAAATTGAATGCCCAAATAGTGATGCAAATGCCCCAAATTAGACATCTCAAATGAGGCATGCAAATCAGCCTTAAAATCAGCAATATGCTTCTCAATAGGACCAGTGAGCAGCATGTCATCAACATAGATAACAATGATCAGAAGCACATCATTAGCACGCTTAACATATAAGGTGCTTTCAGTTGGACTGTTCTCAAAACCATGTGCAATCAGATAGGCATGTATTTTCTCATACCAAGCACGTGGTGCTTGCTTTAAACCATATAACGCCTTCTTTAACCTGCACACCTGGTTTTCATGCCCTTTCTGCACAAAGCCACTCGGCTGAAAAACATACACTTCTTCATGCAAGTCACCATTCAGAAATGTTGTTTTAATGTCCAACTGATGTACATTCCAACCATGATGGGCTGCAAGTGCACAAATGCTCCAAACAGTAGTCATACGGCATGTAGGTGCAAAGGTCTCATCAAAATCAATGCCTCTTTCCTGTGCATAACCCTTTGCAACAAGCCTCGCCTTATACCTGTCAACAGTACCATCAGGTTTACGCTTCAGCTTGTATACCCACTTAGTACCAATGGCCTTCTTGCCAGGAGGCAAGTCACATAAAGGCCATGTACCATTCTTCATTATAGCATCATATTCAGATTGCATAGCAGCCATCCAATTTTCTGAATTCTCTGCTTCATCAAAAGAAACAGGCTCATTCTCATCACAGAGACTAGACGCAGCCATAGCATAGCAATCTGATGCAAAGGAGGCACTATGAGAGCCTGAACGAGTACGATATGACAAAGGTGCATCTAATTTGCTGTCACGCAAAGTCTGCACGAGCCACTTTGGCATAGTTTTAGCCTGCTCAATATCAGCTCTCTCATCAACAAGTGCATCATGTAAATCTGCATCAAAAATGGAATGATCTGCATCATCATATGAAACCTGCAAAGGCTGAGAAGTTGCCTCATTAGGACCAGCACTAGACTCTCCACCTGTAAAAAGAGGCATCAAAGTATCATACATGTCTTTGGAGTTAACAGATGTCTCCTTAGTACATGAAAGCAATGGGTGAATAGCATCTTCCACAAAGACAACATCACGGCTAACCAAAATACGTTTAGTCTGTGGATGATACTGACGATAGCCTTTACTTTCAGAACTGTACCCAACAAAAATACATTTTACTGCTTTATCATCCAATTTTCTGCGATGTTGTTCAGGCACTAGTGCATGTGCCAAACAACCAAAAACACGCAGATGAGCAACAGATGGCTTGCAGTCATGCCAAGCCTCATATGGAGTGATAGACTGCAGCGCTTTAGTGGGACACCTGTTCAGTACATATGCTGCACACATGACAGCCTCAAGCTAGAAACTATGTGGTAAAGCCTGACTTTTGACCATGCACCTCGCCATCTCCATGAGTGACATGTTCTTTCGTTCAGCAAATCCATTCTGATGAGGTGTATACGACACTGTACACTGGTGTTTTATCCCACGTTCAGCCAGAAATGCATTAAATTCAGAAGACATATATTCCCCCCCTCGATCAAAACGGAGGGTGCCCATCTTACATGCTGACAGATTTTCAGCCAAAACCAAAAACTGTTTAAAGCACATGAACATTTCGGACTTTGCTTTAAGTGGATATACCCATGCATGCCTAGAAAAATCATCAATGGAAGTCACGAAGTAAAGGTAATTTCCAAAAGAAGGTGTCTGCATAGGACCACAGACATCACTATGTACAAGCTGCAATTTCTGAGTAGCCCGAACTGAACCATCTTTTGGAAAGGATGAACGCTGCATTTTGCCCAAAATATAGCCTTCACAAACATGTTTTCCAGGTGCCTCAAGTTTGGGCAATGAAGACACCATTTCAGATTTCTGCAGGTGTAGCAAACTAGAAAAATTCAGATGACCAAAGTGTGCATGCCAAAGCTTTGCATCTGACATAGCCTGAGAATCATTTACTGCACATGCCAAATCATTTTCAGATCTTTCATAGTCTATGAGCTTATACAGCCCACGACATAAAATGCCAGAAGCAAACATCGCCATTTGACAGATCATGAACAATACACCTGTCATCAATAAATTTCACGACCAAGCCAATCTTGGCTAATGCAGAAACTGATAACAGGTTCTTTTTTATCCCTCGCACAAATAAAGCATCTGACAAAGTGAAAGAACTGCCATCAGCAGTAGTTAAAATGATCTTACCAACTCCCATAACAGGATAAGAGGAGTTGTTGGCGCATGTAACAGTATTCCCTGTAGGGGCAGGCTCGAGTGAGGAGAAGAAACTGTGCTGCGAGGTAATATGTTTGGTTGCCCCACTGTCAAAATACCAAACATCTGAGTCTACTGCAGACATGCACTGATCATGAGAAGATGGTTCAAAATTGCAGACAGTAGTAAACGCCCATTCTTCTCCGTGCACAAGATTTGCAGACTCTGTTTTCGGTGTAGAGGCCTCTACAACAACCATTCCAGCCTCTTTCTTCTTTGCCTCTTTCGCAGCCAGTTTTGGACAGTTCTTTATGATATGATCATTTCCTTTACAGTACTTGCAAAACAATTTTTGCTTTTCTGATTTCTTCTCATCTTTATCTTCCTTCTTCGAATATGCAGAATTAGCAGATTTCTGCTTACTAGTTGAAGAGATCCATTTTCCTTTACCCTTCTGACTAGCCAAGAAAGCTTGATATGCAACTCACATAATGGACCTGTTTTGCCTGGACTGATCTTCCTACAACAAAATAGAGACTAACTCCTCAAATGATAAGGCATTTGGATTGCCTTTCATCATCAACCGAAGAGTAGAAGCAAAACTCTGATATGAATCAGGAAGACCATTCAGAACGGTCTGCACAAGTGAGCTATCTGGTATAACCTCATCAGCAGAAATCAATTGTTCCTTCAAGTCTTTGATCTTCGTTAGGAAACTGTCCATAGAATCACCTTCATTCATATGCTCACTCTCCAGCTGTTTTCGAAGGTAAGCAACACGAGCCTCATTCCTAGCTTGGTACAATGTGGTAAGTGTATCCCAAGCATCCTTAGCTGTTCTGCAAGAGCGAATATGAGGAATAATGGCACGTTTGACAGACAAAGCTATCAATGCATGTGCCTGGGCATCTTTGCCATCCCAACAAATCTGCTCTACAGTAGGTGCAGCAGAAATAGTAACACGAATAGGAATCTGCACAATATCATCTTCGACACAATCTTCATCAGCTCCAGCACCTCCAACACCTGTATTTGCAGTACTTGTAGTTGCAGGTGTAACAGGACGTCTTTCAACACCCTGCACAATGTTCCACAATCATTTTGCAACCAATACATGTCACATCATATAAGCCCATAATGGGTAGTTGGTACCATCCAACTTATCCTCAACAGCCAACATACGGAATATATCACTACTTTCAGCCATGGCTGGTGACTAAAATACCTTCATGCAAAAAATCGACTGTATCTCAAAAAGTTGAATGAAACTGCCCAGACGAGTTCTGCTAGACCTGTAGCAGACTTCAAGATGCTTAAACTGGTGAACACAAACTGGTATATAGCTTTGGCACAAAAAGACGAAATAGCCTGCACAAGCACTGCGATAGTGCGTTCGGAAACACCCTGATTATGCTCACCAAAATTCGTACGATTCTGAGACTGCAAACAGAGGAGTGTCGACGGTGCCCTAGATGAAGCGACGACCTGCTCTGATACCAATTGTTGGAGTTAGACGTCTGCGGAAGCACGCAAACAGCACAAGGAAGAAGAAGAAGCTTGGAGCACAACACACAATATTGAATGTATTACTAGAGAATGTACAAAGATTAGTAGCCCATTAGGGCAATAGGCGTATATACAAGCCGGGGGAAAAAAACCTCCTAAAGAGGGAAAAAAGTACCCCGGCGGTCCTAGTGTGTTCACACACATCACTACCTAAATATATCAACATCTGAGCCACACACACTCAACAGTCACTGTGAAAGCTGCCCTATACTCGGCCTCAGAACTGGAAGTGGCCACAATAGGCTGCTTCTTGCTCAACCAAGATATACATGAGCTACCAAGCATGAAGCAAAAGACACTAGTGGACACACCAGTGTCATAGCAACCAGCCCAATCAGAGTCAGAAAAAGCATGCAAATCTGGCAGTACTAATCCCCCCTTGGGATAAAACAACCCAAGTAGACGAGTACCACTCAAATAGCGAAAGATGCGCTTAACTGCCTACCAATGCTTGACTCCTGGGCAATGCATAAACCTGCTCATCTGTGAGACAGCAAACTGAATATCTGGCCGAGTAATGCATAAGTAAATCAAGCATCCAATAGCCTGTTGATAGAGAACAGCATCAAATGCATCTCAAGCATCATGAAGACTCAATCGTAAACCTATCTCCATAGGAGTGGCAATAGACTTACAGTCTTCAAGGCCAAAACGCTGCAATAATGTGTCAATATATTTCGTTTGACACAAAGCCAGTCCATCATCAATTTGCATAAACTGAATGCCCAAATAGTGATGCAAATGCCCCAAATCAGACATCTCAAATGAGGCATGGAAATCAGCCTTAGAATCAGCAATATGCTTCTCAATAGGACCAGTGAGCAGCATGTCATCAACATGGATAACAATGATCAGAAACACATCATTAGCATGCTTAACATATAAGGTGCTTTCAATTAGATTGTTCTCAAAACCATGTGCAATCAAATAGGCATATATCTTTGCATACCAAGCACGGGGTGCTTGCTTTAAACCATACAATGCCTTCTTTAACCTGCACACCTGGTTTTCATGCCCTTTCTGCACAAAGCCACATGGCTAAAAAACATACACTTCTTCATGCAAGTCACCATTCAGAAATGTTGTTTTAATGTCCAAATGATGTACATTCCAACCATGATGAGCTCCAAGTGCATAGATGCTCCAAAGAGTAGTCATACGGCATGTAGGTGCAAAGATCTCATCAAAATCTATGCCTCTTTCCTGTGCATAACCCTTTGCAAAAAGCCTAGCCTTATACCTATCAAATGTACCTTCCGTTTACGCTTTAGCTTGTATACCCACTTAGTGGCCTTCTTGCCTGGAGGCAAGTCAGATAAAGACCAAGTACCATTCTTCATTATAACATCATATTCAGATTGCATAATAGCCATCCAATTTTCTGAATTTTGTGCTTCATCAAATGAAACAGGCTCATTCTCATCACAGAGACTAGATGCAGCCATAGCATAGCAATCTGATGCAAAAGAGGCACTATGAGAGCCTGAACACATACGATATGACAGAGGTGCATCTAATTTGTTGTCACGCAAAGTCTACACTAGCCATTTTGGCATAGTTTTTGCCTGCTTAATATCAGCTCTCTCATCAACTAATGCATCATGTAAATCTGCATCAGAAATTTAATGATCTGCATCATCACATGAAACCTGCAAAGGCATTAGGAAAAAAGGTGAACCCTGCATGGGCCTTGTAAGGATCCTTAATTTTTAGGGATTAAGCCTAATTCTGTTGTTTTTTAAGGGGACAAAGTGCATTTAATAGGGCACTTTTTAGTAGGCTGGAGTAGGCTTTTTTTAAGGCTTACTAGGCTCCTCTCTCTCTTCTATTAGAGAGAGAGAAAGGGAATCTACTTTCCACATCATCCAACTCGAGCATGTATGGGAATAAAAAAATGATTTTTTTTCAAAGTCTCAATTTCAGTGTTTATTTACTTGAAAGGGCTCACTTTTTAATATATATGTCAGAAGTGCCTTTTTTTAGTTTAGTTTTTAATTTCCCTTTTGAAAAAGTAATATTTTTAAAATCCCTCCAAAAGTAGAGTGCCACATCATCAAATCCGTAACTATTCTTCCCCAAAAAATGAATTTTTCAAACTTTCATCATTTTTGGCTATTCTTAGTGGAAAAACACACTGTGACCCATCCACATCCAAGAAAACAAAATTTTCTTGAGAAAATCATGCTCTAGCATCTCTTCCAAACAAATTTTTTGTCTCTTTCTGAGTATTGTCTAATTGTTGGAAAAGATGGTGTTGACACCTATTACAAACCTCACATTAGGACGTCCTCATGCCCCAACATCAACAAGTATCCATGTTCGTGTGCCCAGAGAGTTTGCTCCAAATACACAATGCAACAATGATGTGAACACTCAAAATGAGCGTCATGAAGCTGAAGAAAAGGATATTGATCTTTGGACTCATGGTTCATTATACCCTCTTGATCCAATGTCTTCTTACCACCCAACATTCCATAACCTCTCAACTTTACTTCAGTTCATCAGTGTCGGTAAAGCTGGGCTCTTAGCTTATTGTCAACGATTATCTACACATTCAACTGTCATTACTAAGTATTGGATTCAACAATATCAACTAAATCATACAAGGTTGGTCACTTTAGAAAGCACAATCATATCTTTACAAGAAAAGCTTGCAGAGCTTGAAAAGCATATGGAGGAAAAGGAGAGAACAATTGAGAAATTAAAAACCACTGTCCTGTTGGTGCATATCAAGCCTTCACACATTGGCTTGGACTCATGGAAGACTAGCTTGGACAAAGCTTTATCAAGGCTTCACTTGAAGCAAGGTTCATATGAACACATGCTTAGATGTTCTTACTTTTTACCCCTTTGTAAAAGACTATATGACTTGGCATTTATATGTAATCACTTCAGTCACTTAGCTACTTCATTAGTCGTGGAAAAGGGAATGATTTAGTGGAGAGAATATCTCCCTATTTTTAGTAGAGATATTCTAGGGAGCCTAAGTTTGAATTTGAAATTCAAATTAACCTTCAACTCCTATAAAAACTACAAGCAAAAAGTCGCGGGAGTCCATCATCAATCCCGAGGCCATTCTGTACCATTCATTGAGTGTGTAAGGCCTACTCCATAGCTTGCACCTCTGAGTACCATTGTGCTATGTCTATCATGCCAATGGGAATGTACATTCATATGATATAATACAAATACTTACATTCATCATCTCTGTTTTGTCTGAGTCTCCTACTCCAAGTCTGTCAACTTCCAAGGAGCATTTCTCAGTGCTCACTGAACCAAATCAAGAGTTCAATAGCTCATTGGAACCAGCTCAACGTCTTCTACATGCATACAAAATCTCAAAAGATTTCATTCAGCCATTTGGGAGAAATCGCGCTCGAAGCAGTCACTGGTCTATCTCTGCAACTCTCCTAAAAAGTCGGGGGTAATCAGAATTTTGCTAAACTTATTTCTCAGTGTATGGTTTATCAATTTGAGTGATTCCACTTGTAATTGGTATCTTATTAAGGTACTTTAATACTCCCAAAAGGAATTGTTTCAATTGCAAGTGTGCTGGTCACACTGAGCATAACACTGAGCAGGTATCATTACAGAAATAGCAAGTTTTTGAATTTGTGAAGGAACCAAGTTATCTGTTTTGGTTTGATCATTGCACAAACCATTTGCAAAGTACATATATGGTTTCTTGGTATCATTTGAAAGCTCAAGGAGTCTACTAAGCATTCCTGGAATCAAAGGAGGGATGGTGTGAAGCAGGTATAGCAGCACCAACTCATTTCTTGAGTGCATCCAACCATCACTCCCAACAGTGGTATCAGAGCAAATAAGGTAAACATGGGTGATGGATTTCCTTAATTCATTGACAAATTGGATAGGAACAACTACCAAGCTTGGTCATTGAGAATGAAGACCTATCTACAAGGAAGGAGCTTGTTTGGATACATATCAGGAGATGAGGAATTACCCTCATTCAAGACTAGAGGACTACCCACAAAGGATGAACATGAAAGACTCAACCAATGGTGTGCAAAGGATGCTTTGGCAAGGTCTTACCTTCTAAACTCTATATCTGACTTTCTTTTACCTCATGTAAGGAATTGTAAGACTTCCCAAGAGACTTGGGAAACCTTGTCAACCTACTTTTCTTCTAACACAAGGGCTAGGAAGAATCAATTGTGGATTGAGTTCACAACCCTTAGGAAGCAGCCCAAGCAACCAGTCTCAGAGTATGTGACAAAGATTAAAGATGTGGCAGACCAACTAGCAAGCATTGGAGAGGAGATTGAAGAGGAGCAAATAGTCAGGCAAGTAACAAATGGACTCAAGGCAGATGATAAGTGGGAAAGTTTCACCACTGCAATGGACCTCTATATGGACATGCATACCCCAGATCTCACAACACTTATGGGCCAACTATTCACACATGAAGCAAAGTTTACAAAGGCAGGAGATCAATCAAAAGGTAACAACCCCTCTGCTCTCTATACTGATAAGAAAGTTAAAGATAAAGGCAAAGGGAAGAAACAAGATGAAGAAGGCTCTACCTCTCAAGCTAATTATGCAGGGAGAGGTAAGTCATCTAGAGGAAGAGGCAGAGGAGGTAAGTCAGGTAGGGGGAGACCCTACAACTCATCACCATGCAACATTTGTGGATTGTCCAATCATACCACAGATGAATGCTACAAGAATTACAAGAATCAGAGAGGAAGAGGCTACTCAAGAGGTGGATACTCTCAAGGGAGAGGTAGATTCAACCAACATCAAGGCTACAATGGATACAACAACCAATACAACAACAACTACAACAACAACCACAATGGTAATTACCAAGGTGGATTCAGAAATAGAAGAGACTACAACAATTACACAAAGGAGCAAGATGACTCCCTATTGATCATGAATATGACCTCCAAGGTAGGTACAAATGATGATCATTTATTTTATATTGACTCAGGATGTTCTAACCATGTAGCTGGTAATGTGGCACTACTTTCTGATTTGGAAGAGCCCAAGGGCAAACATCAGGTACAAACAGGTGATGACACTAAACATTCTATTGTTAAGATTGGAAATGTGAAGACATGTGATGGTAACCAGAACCTATTGAGCAGGGTACTCTATGTACCAACCATCACCAAGATCTAATGAGTGTTGGCCAGATTGTGGAGAAAGGTTTGCAGGTCAGATTCACACAACATGGAGCATATGTGGAGGACCCAAGACATGGATTCAGAAGGATAGCCAAAGGGGAGAAATCAGGTAGATTGTTTACTTTTGAGCTAGAAGACACCAAGAACATTGCTTTGTATAATTACAAGGATCAGACACTTTCAGAGTTAGAAATATGGCACAAGAGATTAGGGCACATAGGTGAAAGAACCCTAAAGCAAATAAGCAGGGATCAATGTGTGCTTGGGATACCTAATGTGTCCAAGCAACACATGATTTACAAGTGTGGATCATGTCAATTTGGTAAGTCTCACAGGTTACCCTATTCAAGGAAAGGTTTCATGCATGAAGACTACCTAGACTGGGTACACACATATGTTTGGGGACCTAGCAAGGACCCTTCTATCTCAGGTTCAAGGTATTATGTGTCCTTCATTGATGATTATAGCAGGTGGACCATTTTATACTTTATGAAGCATAAAGATGAAGTGTTTAATTGTTTCAAGAGGTATCTTGCACTTGTTGAAAATCAAACAGGAAGAAGCTTGAAGAGGCTCAGTTCAGATGGTGGAGGAGAGTACTTCTCCAATGAGTTTGAAGATTTCTTGCAGGAAAGAGGCATCAAAAGGGAGATTACTACAAGGTACTCACCTGAACAAAATGGGGTAGCTGAAAGAAGGAATAGACTCATAGTAGAAACAGCTAGGTCTATGCTTAATGAAAAAAAGTTACCAAATTATCTTTGGGCAGAGAGTGTATCCACTGCCACCTATCTCATAAACAGGCTGCCATCCAAATCACTTGATGGCATGACACCATATGAAGCTTCGCATGGTAAGAGACCCTCTCTGGATCATTGCAAAATCTTTGGTTGTATAGCATATGTGCATATTCCCTCACAGGTAAGGGGAAAGCTAGATCCCAAGGCTGAAAAATGTATCTTCATTGGTTATGATTTGAACCAAAAGGGATACAGATTCTACAACCCAACAAACAAAGGGTTTAAGGTAAGCAGAGATGTCATCTTTGATGAGAATGACTCTTGGTATGAAAATGAATGCAGGAAGATTAGTCTACCCTATGACATGGAAGAAGACTTTCCAAAGCTCACCAAGGAGGAACCAATTCAGCAAGAAGATTCAAGCTCAGATGATGATGATACAATAAACCTTGAAGAGTTCAAGGCTTGGAAGTCCAAAGGGAAGATGAAGAAGAAGCAACTAGAAGATAAACCAGAATCTTCAACTCAAGCAATGAGGAGATCTCAGAGAGAAAAGAAGAAGCCTATCAGATTTGGGTATGACACATCACTTGTAACTAAACATTCTGTATATCTTGCAAAGGACTTGTTGAATGAAGAACCAGGTACTTATGAAGAAGCAATTACCAAACAAGAATGGAAAGAAGCCATGGATGAAGAGATGGAAGCTCTCAAGGAAAGTGATACTTGGGACTTGGTACCCAAGAAAGACTCTATGAAGGTAATAGGATCCAGATGGATCTACAAACTAAAGAAGAATTCAGATGGAACAATAAACAGGTACAAAGCTAGGTTGGTAGCCAAGGGTTTTGCACAAACCCAAGGCATTGATTATGAGGAGACATTTTCTCCTGTGGCTAAGATGCCAACTATCAGAATATTGGTGAGTGTAGCTGCATCCAAGAATTGGAACATGTACCAATTAGATGTCAAGAATGCTTTCTTGAATGGATGGATATCTGAAGAAGTCTACATGTCACAACCACCTGGCTATGAAGATCCAAAAAAGGTACATTATGTTTGTAAATTGAAGAAGGCTCTGTATGGTTTAAAGCAGGCACCTAGATCATGGAATTATAGGTTGACAACCTATCTCCAAGACCAAGGATTTGTGATGAGTAAAGCAGACACTTCTCTATTCATAAAGAGAAGTAGTACAGAGGTAATCTACTTATGTGTTTATGTTGATGACATCATCATTACAGGTAATGATGTCAATGGGATTAGACACATCAAAGGACAGATGATGAAAGAATTCAAGATTAGTGATCTTGGATTATTGAAGTACTTCTTAGGTCTTGAGTTAGTCTACACCAACTCAGGTATATATATCACTCAAAAGAAGTATGTGCAGGATATGGTCAAAAAGTTTGGTTTGCAAGATGCTAAGGTATCTACTACTCCAATGGAGGTCAACCTAAAGCTAAGTACTCATGAAGGAGAAGACGTCCAAGACATCACAGGGTATCAAAGTATGGTAGGTAGTTTGAACTATGCTACCTTGACAAGAATTGACATAGCATATGGAGTTAGTGTGCTTAGTCAATTCATGCACAAACCAAGGGTACCTCACCTAGAGGCAGCAAAGAAGATCTTGAAGTATCTGAAGGGAACTCAAAGTCATGGTTTGTACTTTCCATATACATCAGATATTGACATTAAAGTTTACTCAGATGCAGATTGGGCAGGATGCAAGGAAGATAGGAGAAGCACCTCAGGATACATTTGTTTTGCAGGAGATAAGCCTATTTCTTGGTCAGCCAAGAAGCAACCTACAGTGGCATTGTCATCCACTGAAGCAGAGTATAGAGGGCTTGCCAATGCCACTCAAGAAGCTATCTGGTTGAAGCTTCTATATACAGAGTTAGGTCTACACACAAGACCACCAATCATCTTTGGAGACAACACTAGTTCTCTTCACCTTGCAGCTAATCCAATATATCATGCCAGAACCAAACACATAGAGGTTCATTACCACTATGTGAGAGAGAAGTTGCTTAGTAAAGACATTCAATTGACTTATGTGTCTACTAATATGCAATGTGCAGATTTACTTACAAAGGCATTGGATGGAAACAAGTTAAGCAGATTCAAATCCATGATTGGATTGCAGGATGTAATTGAAGATTGAAAGAGAAGACTTAAGCCAAAGTGTTTGGCTTGAGGGGGAGCTGTTGGTGCATATCAAGCCTTCACACATTGGCTTGGACTCATGGAAGACTAGCTTGGACAAAGCTTTATCAAGGCTTCTCTTGAAGCAAGGTTCATATGAACACATGCTTAGATGTTCTTACTTTTTACCCCTTTGTAAAAGACTATATGACTTGGCATTTATATGTAATCACTTCAGTCACTTACCTACTTCATTAGTCGTGGAAAAGGGAATGATTTAGTGGAGAGAATATCTCCCTATTTTTAGTAGAGATATTCTAGGGAGCCTAAGTTTGAATTTGAAATTCAAATTAACCTTCAACTCCTATAAAAACTACAAGCAAAAAGTCGCGGGAGTCCATCATCAATCCCGAGGCCATTCTGTACCATTCATTGAGTGTGTAAGGCCTACTCCATAGCTTGCACCTCTGAGTACCATTGTGCTATGTCTATCATGCCAATGGGAATGTACATTCATATGATATAATACAAATACTTACATTCATCATCTCTGTTTTGTCTGAGTCTCCTACTCCAAGTCTGTCAACTTCCAAGGAGCATTTCTCAGTGCTCACTGAACCAAATCAAGATTTCAATAGCTCATTGGAACCAGCTCAAGGTCTTCTACATGCATACAAAATCTCAAAAGATTTCATTCAGCCATTTGGGAGAAATCGCGCTCGAAGCAGTCACTGGTCTATCTCTGCAACTCTCCTAAAAAGTCGGGGGTAATCATAATTTTGCTAAACTTATTTCTCAGTGTATGGTTTATCAATTTGAGTGATTCCACTTGTAATTGGTAGCTTATTAAGGTATATTAATACTCCCAAAAGGAATTGTTTCAATTGCAAGTGTGCTGGTCACACTGAGCATAACACTGAGCAGGTATCATTACAGAAATAGCAAGTTTTTGAATTTGTGAAGGAACCAAGTTATCTGTTTTGGTTTGATCATTGCACAAACCATTTGCAAAGTACATATATGGTTTCTTGGTATCATTTGAAAGCTCAAGGAGTCTACTAAGCATTCTTGGAATCAAAGGAGGGCTGGTGTGAAGCAGGTATAGCAGCACCAACTCATTTCTTGAGTGCATCCAACCATCACTCCCAACATGTCCAACAGTTGAGAGAGACTCCACTTGGGATGCGACGTAGGAGACGATCATTGACATCCTTTGACTCTCTTTCAATTGGTGGTGGAGCACGCAAACGACGAGTTTTTGCGATAAGGTTTGGCTTGTATTTGTTTCTCTTTTTGGAAGACTTATATATATATATATATTGTTATGTAGGTCATTCATTGAAGATGTTGGTGCTTCATCAACAACAGAGGATCAATTCAAGTTATTAAATTCTTGTTTGACCAACAAGTAGGTGGTTATTATTTTGGAGTCACGAATAGGAAACCTTATCAAGAAGCAAGTGATTAAAGATTTCACAAAAAAAGTTACAAGATATTATCGCTCCTAGGGACGTGCAGATGGTATGTGATGAAGCAGGAATTAGTACTAAAGGATACAATGCATTATACAATCTTTTGAAGCATTCATTACAAAGAGAAGGTATTTTGCAGAATATGTTTCCATTTCGTTACAAGGTATCCCTTAAGAAGTCAATGTCCAATGAAGATATAGCTAGTATTCTTGCACACTACTTATATATAGAGGATATTATGCCTATGTCCATTTATCATTCATCTACATTCAAAAAAGAGTTGAAAAGCACCGCTGGAAATGGATTTCCTTACACAAAGTACAACAACATATTCGTGGATTTGGAGAGGCTTCAACAGGCAATGGTTCGATTTTACAAATCTACTATACCAGGTATGTCCACAATTGTTACCTTGATATACATTTTATTTTGATGTTATAAAAATTTTGGTAATTTATGCAGATTGTAATACCAAATTAAAGTTTATATTGAAGCTAGATGAATGCCAGATCATAAAGGGACGACGATTGGAGAGATTGAGTTTGACACTCATGAATGAAGCTATGACAAATGCCATATCTGATGAAAGTGGTAACTCTAGCTCTAACTCTACATATAGTGTTCAATCCAAGAAAGATGTATGGTGGTTAGGTGCTATTGAAGTACCTAAAGAATCCAATGATGTTCTTTCATGGATTTTTAGTAGGACCTCATGGATCACTAAGGTAATAGTTTCTCAAATTCATGGTGCAAAGCTCAACATAGAAAACTTAGGTGATTTTGAGATAGATTGGCACTTGGGTGGGGTTTTAAAAACTATCAAATGCATGTTAGGTTGCAAGCAAGGTGCATCTGCTCTTTATCCATGTCCATTTTGTACACGAGGCTATAAAGTAACAAAGGGACAACAAAAAAACTATCTGCTTAGATCAATACATAGATGCACCTACTTCCACGGAATGGGATAGACCTTTGTTAAGGTGTCCAATGTTAGAAATACCTAACCGAGACACATTAGATAAAGATTGGAATCCCATTATGCCATTTCCATTAGTTAATGTTCACTTTTGCACATTGCATGCCTTCATGAGAATATTTGATAGATTATTGAAGCTCCACATAGAATATGCATTTTCCATGAAACCAATTGATAAATCTGTACAAGCCATCAAAAGATTGGAAGAGTTGCTTAGTTCGATTGGTTGTCATGGTGGTAATGTAACTCTAGTTGTCAAAAAACCTGGTGAATCGCAAAATAGTTTGCAAGATTGGAAGAGTTGCTTAGTTCGATTGGTTGTCATGGTGGTAATGTAACTCTAGTTGTCAAAAAACCTGGTGAATCGCAAAATAGTTTGCAACAAATGTCAATGACAGGGAAGAAGGCAAGAAAATTTTTCAGAAGAGGTATGAGCCCTAAGAAAAATGAATGTGGGGAGCTATGGAAAGACTTGTGCATGATCACCACTGACAATGATTCTCAAATTGACCTTAGTAATAGGGGAAAGAAGGTTTGGTCATGCTTAGATAAGTCGGTAGGCTTAATGAGTCCTAATAGCTCTAACAAATATGACGGTTAGTTGTTTCGAGATACATTAATGGAGTTTGCAAAGTGTTTCATCCTATCTTGGGGAGAGAGCAATATTACACATTACATTGTAAGTTTTCTTATTTTTTCAATTTTCTTGTTGATAAGAGTGTGTTATATGTACTTATATCATTTTAGCATATTTTATTTGCACATGGAACATTTTTTATGCATCAATATGGTTCATTGGAGATTTTTAGTACACGAGGAATGGAGAAGTCACATTACAAGGCTAAAGGTGTTTACTTCAAGAACACACGACATGGTGGTGGTGCAATGCAATCAAACTATATGGAAGAGATGTTTAATTGGTTTTATCGCACTACATTTTCAAGGACATATGCAATGGAACGAGCCAAGGAGTCAAAAGTTGCAAAATTTGCAAGAATTAATCAACACAACTTAGCTAATGAAAAATGGAAGTCATCATTGGGACCTTTACGTCATGCTCAATGGCGGGCTACAAGAACACGACAGGGTTCATCATGGAAGTGAAGTCATTTAATACATTCATGGCATTTTTGTTGGGAATGATGGATGGACACTCCAAGATATTGAGTAGGTACTGCCAAAACCTGCTTTGTACTAGCCCCCTAATGCTTCAGACTTGAGAAGTGGACCTCCTTAGCTTTCCAATGACACCATAAAATGGCCTATGTACTGTTGACCTAAGCACCAACTTAGAGACTTGTGGAGAAAGAGACTATACCTCAATCCCCCTCAAGTGCATATAGTGGGGATTCACGCTTTAATTATCAATCTGATGAGTATACAAACCTAACCGAGTGTATGAGGACATGCATTCAAATGATGATCAATGCAAATGAGCTACTCAAAGAGAGCAAACAAGGTAAAGACTGATTCAAACAAGCTTCCACTGTCAGTTATGGTGTCACGATACTTGGAACAGCAGCCAATAGTAAATTGAGCTTTTCTCTCAGCTCCAAACTCCAAATATAGCGAGTAGCATGTGCGTTTCGAAGCTCTCGAGAAGACGCATCCAATGGTGGTGGTTTCACTCAATTTTGACACTCCTACTTCAAGTTATGAGCAAAATATTGAGTCGTAGGAAAACCTTCCTACACTTCAGCACTTCCTACACTTCGCACACACCTTAACAACAGCAAACAAACACTTTCATGGATAGACAAAACTTCCTAACACTCTTTCCAAGCAATACACATGCACACAGGCTCACAAAGAAGAAGATACAGAGAGGAAAAGACACAAATTCGAATTTTTGGCTCTTGATTCTCACAATGGCAGAAAGTCTTTACAAAGATTCACAAATTGACTTATATACTTGTGCCCTAAAAAATGGTCCTTTCACACAAGAGACCGGCACTTTATTAACTAAAGACTAATTTCCTACTAATTTACATGGGTAAGCTTCTAATCTTCTGTGGGGATGCATCTAGAGGACTCCTCTAGTGCATTTACATCGGAAAATATATTACAAGAATGGTTATAATACAAAAGTTGGGTGTCCAAATCGGAAAAATTTTGGGGCCCGTCTTCTTCTCTGCCTTGTGCTCTCTTTAGCTCTACAACACTCTCCCCCTCTTCGTCTCTGTCGTCCCTTGACAGGCTTTACTCCTTGTCTTCAGTTTGTTGTCCGCATGCATCTTTCGGTCAGTTCTGCCTACTGGTTAGACTGGCATTACGTTTTAATGGCCCTGGTCTTGATTTTTTCTTTTACATCCTCTCGGCCTTATGCATTTGTGCTGCCTGTTCTTTTCTTTTCATCGCTCGCAACCCTTGCTCAGTTCTGCCTGTTTGTTAAACAGGTGTTCGGTTTTAATGGCCTCTTCTTAATTCTTGTTTTACATTCTCTGGGCCTGATGCATTTGTTTTGCTTTATAAGTCGGGTTGCCACGCACGCCACCAGTGGAAGGTATGAGGATGTGATGCTTCAGTCTTCGATCTGGACCTTCCAAAGATCAAGAGGTTGAAGCACCCTCTTGTGGTTTCGAAACCGTTGGATATCTTCTTGCACTTCTTCATGGATACTTGTTGGCCCTGGTTCCTCCTTCCACCTACGTGCTTTTTCCTTGATATGTGCCCCTGCGGGGCTCTATGGAGAGATGGGTGTTGCGTGCCCCTACGGGGCTTCTTGCCGAGATATGTCTTCATAAAATAACTTTTTATTGAAGCTTTATTCTTTGTCTTCTTCTTTTCTTCTTTTTGCTTGATTCTCCCTCAACACTGCCCCCCTCCTGGACTATGTCGTCCCCGACAGGCTTTGACAAGCGACGGGCGTATGTTCTATATACTTTTGCTCTGTGTCATTAAGCAAATTGGCTTCACGTATCATTAGTTGTTTCCATTGTTCTGCCTTCACACCGTCATTTGGTGGCTGTCTATGGTCCGCGAAGAAGCTCAGTTCGTATGCCACTAATCTGGCATTCACGTTAGATGACATCTTTAAAAATATTTCGGAATCTATTTCAAAAAATCCAATGAAGAATGCTTCTTCAAATGTCTGCATAAAAGTACTTGGCAAAAACATAATCTTGGAATAATACGCCATTATTGTAGGTCGGCTAGGCATAACAGACAGGTCAAAAATGAGTATGTCCGTTCCTTGATTAATACCAAGGAATTCAAAAATGTATAGGCTGCATGTTTGAAGACCTTCAATACTGTAAGTATCATACTGAGTATTTTATTTGTCATCTTTACAGTTACATCTGGTACTGTTGCATAATTTTGCAGCCAAAATTCAATGGTTTTTACCATGTACTCTTCCGTAGGTAGATAATTATGTGGTAGAATTGGAAGCAGAGGATAATTTAGCCACTGTTTATTTATGGCACCAGTTTTTTGCATGTCCAAAAATTCTCTGGTTTCTCGTCGACGTGGTATAGGACAAAATGAAGGGTTTACCTGTAGGAAATATGGTGCTGCTTGCCAATGCACCCGTAGTGTAGGATGTTTTTCAAAAAACTTTCTCCTCCAAACAGGTTGCGCAGCTTCAAATTCTTCTTGAGTGTAAGCGAATGCGTCATGTTTGAAGTTTAGCTGCTCATCTGGACTTTTCTTTGTAATCTTCTTTATATATTGTCTTTTTTCTCTTTCAATAATCCGTACGGAATGTTGAAAGGCTTCATTATCTTGTCTAAGTCTTTACCTTTAATCTTTGCTTCTTTCATGACTTTGATGACTTCGTTTTCAAAACTTTCTGTCAACCGGGACACCACTAGTGCCCGTTCCTTCTGACTTATTTCTGCAGTATATGGCATTGGATGATCATCATGTATGTCCGCCATCTGCTCGTGTATCGGAGAATTATAAATCGGGGGAGATAGAGGACGTACCTCTACCTCGTCAGTAGGATTTTCTTTTGTTGGCTCTACTGGTGTCCCGATCAGTGCTTTCTCTTTCACTTGGGTCTCTAATTGTGTTAAGCGTTCATTCTTCTCTTTTATTTCTTGCATCGCTGCTCTGAGTGCTTCCTTTGCGGCAAGCAATTCATTGCCAATTTCTGCTATATTGTCCATGTTTTCGCTGTAACTTCGTACCAATTTGGCGTTCACATTTTGTAATTGCGCGAAACAAAAGTGTTGATGCACTAAGCGGACAACATCTTCAATATCTGTTCTGTTAATATCAAAAAAGGATCTCTTTTTTGGGTCATGACATTCCTCCTTGACATTAGTGATTCCTTCTTGATTCCATCCAAAAGCTTTGTTGATTAACTCATGAGTGAATTGAATGGTTCTCCAAGTACGCACTTTGTCTAGTACTCTTGCTTCAGGAACTGATATCTTCGTCGTTGCAGACTGTAGTGTGTTCATCACTTGTGTACATCTTTGAAAATCTGGTAGATAGATAGGTACTCTCAGAAATGCATCTATCCCTGCTTGTGTCCAGACATCCACCATGCGGGGTAATCCTTGTATAATAGTCTTGAAGTCTTGCGACATAATAGGGAAGTAGTGATCCCTATCCATGATCTTTATGGTTGCCATGAAAATAAGGTCCGACACTGGTTGGTCATCAAGAAACCAATGGCCTCTTGCTTTCGTTATTGATTCCAATGGAAGAAGTGGCACCTCTTCTTCTTGCGTAGCTTCAGAATTGGGAGATGCCATCTGCACTCAATTGATGGCAGTAATTAGTCACCGAATAATATTTAGAATCATCCTTCATTTATCCTTTATTAGATTGGCAAATCTCCGCATGAATGGTGTCGTCCCTTTCTCGTGGCTGTGAGAAAGGTAATACCTAGATTTTTCCATATTTTAGATATTTTTATATTTTCATCTGAAAAGAAAAAACAGAAAAGTTAGGTCATAGCCGAAGCGGTTATTATTTTTTGAGTGATTTTCTTAATGTATGTACAAGTGCTCTCCTATTTCCCAAGAGGAAAATGTGCTCGACTATCCTGAAATAGAAGAAAGATGTGCCAAATGCTTGGCATTGTAATGTGGCCCTATCATGCATACTTTGGGTCCTGATAACTCCAAATGTGTGCAACTTGAAGTAGTTGGATGATGCATGCAGTTTGTCTTGTCTTTCGGCAACCAAATATGCTTTACTATGTTGGGACGTATTGTATCCCAAACATTCCTGATGAATGTGGTGCTTCTCATGTTGTACGTATGCTCTATTTGCTTTTTGAATCTCGGACTGGCTTGTGTTGCAACTGCAGCCACCTTCTCTTTCTTGTAGCTATTCTTCTTTGGCTGTTTTGCCCTTAGACCATATTGGTTCTCCTTGTGCAGTGGTTCATCGTTTTGGTTTAGCGTCTTTGGAGCACATGATTTTGGAATCCATATTTGCACTCGATCCGGTTGGGCGGCTACTACTTTCTTTGGAATCCATATCCTAGCGATTCGTCGTTGACTTTGGTGTTCAAAATGATTTGCCTTCTTGTTTGATTGGTTGTTCTGATGTCGAAGATGTTTCTGTCGTTGAAGGTATGCATCCCTTTGATCCTTTCTTATCCAAGCTTGTTTAGTGTACGGAATAGGGTATATTCTAATAGGTACAGACTTTGGATTACTCAGAGGACTAGTCTCTCTTGTGCATGGTTCTTCACTACGGCTCTTTTTAGATAGAATGACACTCTTGTGACTTGATAGATTAGAAAATGGTATGCAAGCAGGATTCAGTGTGTCCTCACATGAAGTACTTGATGAAGGGGTTTCTATAGTGCTAGTGAACATACATTCATGACTGTGTTCATTAGAGTGAATTTTTGGCTCTATGCTTGCGGCTTTGATTGGTCGTTCGTCTTGCAAACTGAATACTTCACGATGTCCTATCTTGGCTGAGATGTATCCTAAAGCCAATTGAATGGTCACCTCATATTCGTATATCCATTCTTGACCTAACACTACATCTTCGAGTAAATCCTGATCATGACACACTAATAGCTTTTGTTCCATAGTGTTGTTGCCAAGATGCAGAGGTAAGGTGATTTCACCTATACATTGAGTAATTGTTCCTCCTATTTCTATCAACTGTGCCATCGATGTACGTAATTCCTCCGTGAGTTTTTGAGTCAAAGAAAGTTTGATATAGCTTATGGCAGCTCCTGTGTCAATGAGAGCATCCACTAAGTGGTACTCCGTTTTACCCGCTCCCAAATTCAAATATGGTTGTGTTCTCTGTGGACCTAGGTTTTTAGTGGCTCTAAAATTAGCCATTGGGATGAGTTCTTCTCCTAGTCGATATCTCTCATCTCTCTCTCTCATCCACTCTTTCTGTTTCTTAATTCGTTCTAGTGCTTCCTGTCTCGCTTCTTCTCGTATCCTTTCCTCCTCGATGCGTCTATTCTTGCCCTTGATTAATCGTGACATTGTTTCTTTAGTCAATGGTTCTAGATATTTTTTCACTCGACATCCACTGATATAGTTTGGTAATACTTCCCCATCTAGGGTTGCTAAGCTGATGGCTCCACTTGTCGATATACGATTGATGATTAATGGGCCATATCCTCTCTTCTGCAACTTCTTAGCGTGTTATTTCAAGGTATATACCAAAACTAAATCTCCTTCCTTGAAATTTTTTTCTTTAATGTGAGCATCAAAGTAGGCTTTCTGTCGCCGTTTAGCAGCATAAATGCCTGCTACTGCTTGTAACCTAGTTTCGTGAAGCTTTTCTATTTGATCCAATTGAGCTGATAGTTCATGTCTCGTCCACTCGTAAGTGGTTGCTACTCTGAGAGTGGGAATTAAGAAATCAATTGGCAAAATAGAATTTTGTCCATACACTAAGTTAAAAGGAGTAGTGCCTATGGCGGTTTTGTAGGCTACTCGAAATGCCCATAAAGCATGATGTAATTGCTTATCCCAATCAGATCTACCATTGTTAACAATTTTTGTGAGAACTGTACACAAGATTTTATTCGAACTTTCGGCTTGTCCATTGGCTTGTGGGTGATAAGGAGCTGATTTCTTATGAATTACCAAGAATTCATTAAGTAAGGCTTCTATAACTTCATTCACAAAGTGTGTATCTCTATCACTCACAATTTATATCGGTAGTCCAAATCTAGTGAAAACGTTCTCAAAGAGAAACTTGGCCGTAGTTCTTGCGTCATTTTTCTTGGTTGCTTTGGCTTCAATCCATTTGGTCAGATAGTCTGTGGATACAATTATATATTCAGCATGGGATCCTTTCGCTGGTGGGCTAATAGGTCCTATGAAATCTATTCCCCATTTAGTGAAAGCTCTGGCACTCATCATGGGTCTCAGTGGCATCTCATCTCTTCTAATTGGATATTTCGTTCGTTGACAAGTATCACATCGTTGCACATATGTTACGGCATCTTGATGTAGAGTTGGCCACCACATTCCAGCAAAGAGGATCATTTTTGCTGTTTTATCTGCAGAGAAATGTCCTCCTGCAGCTCCTGTATGTGCCATCTCTAAAACAGCAAGATATTCTTCTTCATGAATGCACAATCATAATTGATTATCTCTCCCTTGCTTGAAAAGTTGTTTTCCTATAATGGCATAATCCTTGCTCTGTTCTACAAGTGCACGTTTCCTTGCTGAAGTGGCTCCTTCTGGGTATTCTTGGGTCTTTAAGAATTTTACCAGAGGCATGCTCCATCTCGGTGCTACTGTGGAGTAGCATAGAGTGGAGTTCTCTTCTGGATTTTGTTCTTGACAAGTTTGGCAGGCTGATACATAGTTATGTGCATCCCTCTGCATGGTTGGCCAATATATGCCTAATCTCCTCAGGGTTTGCCATGTTCCATTTGCATTCAAATGAGTTTTCCATTGATTTACATGTGCTTTCTGAAGCCACATTTCCTGTTCCTCCTCTTCAACGCATCTCATTAGTAATCCACTTGAATCTTGGTGATACAAACTTCCTACAATGATATGAAGGTTTTTAGTCTTCCAAAGGTCTTGGGTGTGTAGGTATACAACATCTTTTCCCCAATCTTGCACAACCTTTAGCTGTCTCATGAAAGGTCTCCCAAGTATCATTTCATAATTGCTCGCCCTTTCAAATTGACATATTGCTAAGGTGTGTTCAAATTCAACCTCGCATGTGGTAAAAACTACTCGTTCCAATAATCCCAAGGGTCTTCCTGTGTGTCCGTCTGCCATTTGTATCTTCATGCACGTTGGTCTTAAAGCTGGTTTTCCCCATTTCTCCCAGATTTCTCTGGTAGCAATGCCTACACCAGCTCCGGAATCTAAGATGGCTTTGGTGATATAACCCCTATAAGTAATTGGAAGGCAAATGTTTCCTTCATCTCCCTCACTAAAATCTCCTACCTTATCCACTGGGATCTTTACTGTGTTTACTTCATCAGATATCTCTTTTTCTTCTGTCTTGATCTCCAATTGACTGGTCAATTTCTCCTTCAAATGTGATTTAACCTTCAATAGTTCTTCTAATGTTAGGGTACAAGGGATTTTGACCTTTCTAAGGTGTTGTATGATATCCGATGTTTGGACTGATGGGTTCAATTCTTTTTTCCTTATTGAGGGAATCCAATACAATTCTAAATTATGTTCGTACTCTCCTGTGTAATTTGGAAAAACCTTTACACTATCATTTTCTTCGTTACTCAGATCAATTGGTAATATTTCATTTGAATTCAACTCAGGTATTGAATCCTCTATTCCATCTTCTGCTTCTAGCTCTTCAAAGGGCGGTTCAATTCCTTCCACTTTCTTCCACCTGTCTTCTTGGACTCTTGCCCACAAGTCTTTTGGCCATTCCCCTTCTACTTCGGGAACAATGGATCCTTCCCTTTTATCCTCACAATAATTGCCATTCTGTGTCTTACTTGCTTCGGGTTTTTCGTGATCATTAGTGATGACGCACTCTTGGAATTCTCTTTCGGAAATTCGGGTATTGGGTAATGGCAACGCAGGTTTTTCTAAGGTCTGTTGAGCAGCTTCTATTAATTTTTTGCAGATCTCCAACCTCTCTTTCTCTAGGTCACCTCTAGGATATTCTCTTTCATGTTGTTCTATGGTAGGTCCTACTCTTATTCGTGCCTTATATGCCTGAATCCACATGGCTAATTCTTCAGGCATGGGATTTGCTAAAACTGATCCTATCTCATCCTTTTTATGCCTTTCATTCTTATTTCCTTCTTCCAGGTTCATTTTTTCTTTTTGAGTTTGTTCATTCTTTTCATTTTCCTTCTTTTGTTGTAGTTTCCTTTCCTTTATTCTATCTCTTCGGATCTTCCATCTTTGTGTTCGTTTGCTTACAATACTTTTCTCAGGCTCTTCTGAATCTTCAACTATTTGAGGTGCAGGCGTATTCGTCTCTAGGTCACTTTGATTGTGTTTTTCAGGTTTTTCTAGGGTCTCTCTAGCTTTTGCTCTTGTTATTGCCTTCAATGGCACAATGTATTCCTTATCACTCCCTGATGATTCTATTACTTCTATCACATTGATTTGCACATTGGAGGTAACCTTGTTGGGATTCTTGGGGCAATCTCTGAAAAGATGTTCCTTACCACAGTCACTACAGTAGCCTTCCCAGACTCGTTGTGGTGGTGGTGGGTTTGGCAATGTACATTCTCTGATATAGTGATCACCTCCACATCTGTAGCATGGTCCTCTGGGCACAGGCGGTCTATTCATGGGTCGGGGTGGTATGATTGCTCTCGGAGCTGTGTACATCATTGGCACATAATCCTGCTCATATCCATAAGAGTTATCTTGTGGTTCCAAGTCATAAACATATGGGTCATACGTTTGTCCATACTCTATCATGGAGCTTTCATAAGAGGGATAGCCTCCTTGACTAGAGTCATAAGATGAGTCATATGATTCATTACCAAATAAAGGTGTAGCTGGTACTATTGCTCTCTCTAGGTTTTCTTCAGGACGAGCCACTTTCACTGAGACAACATTCTGAGGATAGGGCGGTTGTTATCCTAGTACTGGTTGTGGTTGGGTGTATCCTTGATAAGCATATGGTCGTGGCACTGGTGCCTGCTAATGATAAGTGGGGTACCTCAATGCTTCACCTCCTTGCTCTCTCTGAGGGTATCCATAAGGTCTCATATATGGCTGTGCTGGTCTCGATTGCCTATTGTAAGGGCAATTTTCTGTACTGTGATTTGTATATTTTTGTTCTACACTGCAATATTGTAGAGCTCCTGGGACGGTGGGTCTATTATAAGCATAAGCAGGTGGTGGGACTACTCCCCTAGTGCACAAGTGAGAGGGATGATCACCTCCGCACTGCATACATCTTCTAAGCATGGGCACTCTTATAGGGTTATTGGGGTAGTTCCTCTGTCCTTGAACATTCAGTTTCTTTGCTACTAAGTCGGCTATTTCCTCTACATTGTTTTTAGGGTTTGATGTGTTGCTCGCCAAATCTTCACTTTTCAAGCTACCTTGAGGTATTTTCAAATCCTCTGCAAGATTGTCTTCTAAATCAATACATTCCTTCATGCATTCTTGCAAAGTTTGAACTCTCTTTACATACACCAGAGATCTTAATGATCCGTTCAATAATCCTTCCAGAAATAGTGACACCATTTTATTTTGGGTAGGTCTCTCTTCCACTGGGCATCTATCCACATACTGCTTGAATCTTCTTGCTGCCAATCTCACTGATTCTGTAGGGGCTTGCTTAAAGCTATGGATCAATGATGATGAGTTGTTTTTAACTCCAGACTTAGTGAATTCCTCAATCATTTCTTGATAGACTTGTTCCATGTTTTGAAAATTATTAGGATCTAATGGTTGGAACCATGCTAACGCTGTGTCTGTCAAAGTTAGACCAAAAGATTCATATTGGATAAAAAACTCTTCCACTTGTTCGGCTCTGATTACTTGCTTAAATTCAGCTATGTGATTGTAAGGTTCACTAGAGCCATCATAGTGGTTTCTCATGCATTTGGCCACTTGAATTGGCCTTAATCTTCTTCCTGCTTTAGGCGGTCTAGGCATCACGGGGAAAATTGGTCTTCCTACGGGTATGCCTGGTCCTCTTGCTACAGGTGGTCTGGGGCATGAATTCCATGTCTTGGGTCAACAGGTGGTTGAGGTTGGTAATTAGGGTTATTTGCAGGCATTGCAAACTGCACATGTGGTCTGACCGGGATTTGTGTTTGTTGTGTTTGCCCCGACTGTTGATATGAATCATTCTGAGACGTTCCAAGTGGGTTTCGTTAAGTAGTGGCTTGGTCCCTAGGGGGAAACACTGGAATATTCTGATATTTCAACTCGGCTCTTTCTAATTCCATTAAGGGCCAATATCTTCTCTGATTCTTATCCAAATATGTGATGATGGTGGGGAAATCAGGATCTTGTAACTCATAGATGGTGACAGGATTAGGGGCAGCTTCCCATATTGAAGAATGTGCTCTAAGGAGAGGGTCCATTCCATTGATCAAGTATACATCCATTATGGAGTCATCTTGGGGAATCAGGTCTCCTCTCCAAACCCTAACAACCGTAGATCTCCCTCTAGGAGTAGTTACTTGCTCTTCATTCCCTTCTCCATTTAGGTTTGAAGCATTGTTTTCTTCCCCAAGTTCATTAATGTTTTCAGGGTGTTCCGTGACAACATATTGGATATCTCTTTTGTCCATGTAAAATCCTCCTGCATACTTGACTGCTGGCCTAAGCACAATGTAAGCCTCTGAAGCCTTCTTTAGTCTGGCCACTGATCTGATCAGACCATCCAAGTATATGGGTATCTCATGTTGGTTGGTGGTCACATATTCTAAAGAGGTCCGGTACTCTCCCTCAATAATTGACATAATGCCAATCATTGGTACAGTGTTCTACATATCCTCTAAAGCCATGGGAATTTCTTCCTCTGACTCACTAGAGGTCTCCGAGTAATGTGAACGGCTACTTGGCTCGGCTACACTACCTACAGAAGAGATTACACTTCTTCGGCTTCCTAGGGTTCTTCCAGATCTCAGGTCCATCCACTTAACAGCTCTGATTAGCCCTTGCTAACCTCTATCTTCTAGATTTCTTTACTATGGGTCAGAATTCTAGAGGAATTTGGCTGGAAAAATGACTGAAAAAGAAACTTTCAGGTCACAATACTTGACTCCAAAATTTCACGATACACGACCTTTGGCCAAAAACGATACACGATACTTCAAGAAAACGACACACGATACTCCAAAAAGACGATACACGATATCTGACTCTCAGGATACTCGATACCAGTGTGGAAACAATACTTGATACATGACACTTAATAAGTATCGCGATCGGCACCAAACGATACTCGATACCTCAGCAATCACGATACACGATATCTGAGTATGTGATACTCGATCTCTGGACACAAACAATACACGATACACGATCTCTGGTGAGTATCGCGATCGATGAAAAACGATACACGATACACGATCTCTGGCAAGTATCACGATCGATGAAAAACGATACACGATACACGATCTCTAGCAAGTATCGCGATCGATGAAAAACGATACACGATACACGATCTCTGGCAAGTATCGCGATCGATGAAAAACGATACACGATACATGATCTCTGGTGAGTATCGCAATCGATGAAAAATGATACACGCTACACGATCTCTGGCAAGTATCGCGATCGATGAAAAACAATACACGATACACGATCCGAGGGAAATATCGCGATACTCAACCACAGGAGATCACGATACTTGTCAGGTATCGCGATACTCGACCGCGGGAGAACACAATACTTGACCCTTTTTTTTCAAATTTTTGTTAGATTTTTTTGGTTTTGAATGCACAGAGATGTTTTCCAGGTTCCTCTATCCTCTTCTCAATCTCAGCATTACCCAAAACACACTTCTACCCCCTGTAAGGCCAACACGATACCTAACACAGATTGTTTTCTTCTGAAAAGCTTGAGTTATGTAATGAAACTGAGAGAATGATACATGAGCTTACCTTAGGACTCTATCTCAGCTCCCTACCCCTCCCGACTAGCTCTGCGTAGCTCGGAATGCTCCAAACTTCGTCCACGATACCTGGTCGTCGTTTCTCACGATACTTTCTTTGAGCACTAATGATTTACAAAATGGCAGTTGTTGGCTTTTATACTCTTGAATTTTCCTACTCACTGAAAATAAAACAACACTACCAGGATGAAAGCTACTCTTACTACCTATCCTACTCCCTTACTCCTCCTACTCTACTCATTCCACTCACTTCCCTAGACTAACAACTCACTACACACACTCCAAGAATGAGAAGTAGTAAGTACGGCTGAAAATGACTTACCAAAGAAGAGAAAATCACCACTCCTCCTCTCGCTTCAATGCAAAAAGCTACTTACCATCACACGAATGCCTCGGTTTGATTCGACACTCCCCGGCAACGGCGCCAAAAAACGTGTTGACCTAAGCACCAACTTAGGGACTTGTGGAGAAAGAGACTATATCTCAATCCCCCTCAAGTGCATATAGTGGGGATTCACGCTTTAATTATCAATCCGATGAGTATACAAACCTAACCGAGTGTATGAGGACATGCATTCAAATGATGATCAATGCAAATGAACTACTCAAAGAGTGCAAACAAGGTAAAGACTGATCCAAACAAGCTTCCACTGTCAGTTATGGTGTCACGATACTTGGAACAGCAACCAACAGTAAATTGAGCTTTTCTCTTAGCCCCAAACTCCAAATATAGCGAATAGCATATGCATTTCGAAGCTCTCGAGAAGATGCATCCAATGGTATGGTTTCACTCAATTTTGACACTCCTATGTCAAGTTATGAGCAAAATACTAAGTCGTGGGAAAACCTTCCTACACTTCAGCACTTCCTACACTTCGCACACACCTTAACAACAGCAAACAAACACTTTCATGGATAGACAACACTTCCTAACACTCTTTCCAAGCAATACACATGCACACAGGCTCACAATGGCAAAAAGTCTTTACAAAGAGTCACAAATTGACTTATATACTTGTGCCCTAAAAAATGGTCCTTTCACACAAGAGACCGGCACTTTATTAACTAAAGACTAATTTTTTACTAATTTAAATGACTGAGATATGGACTTCACAAGTTGACAGACTTTCAAGTGTATGACAGAGAACTCAAAAATGAACAATGTGAATCTATGTATTAATGAACACTTGTATACAAATCCATTGGCATGAAGATCATTGCCTAATGGTGTGGATAGGTGTGGGCTAGAGTGTAGGCCTCACACACACTCAGAATTGATAGTAATGAGCTTGGGAATGATGAGTCTTAACCGCAACTTTTTCATGTTCACTTTTATAGTGAATTATATATATATATATATATAATATATATATATATATATATATATATATATATATATATATATATATATATATATATATATATGTGTGTGTGTGTGTGTGTGTGTGTGTATGTATATATGGAATACAACTCTTATCTTCTTCCCTCGTATTCGAAATTTGAAATCATGAAGATCATCATATCCCATGATAAGTAAGTGCTCTCTCAAGTTGGCCAAGTTCTAGTGTTGATTAACTAAAACCACCTCCATATCATTGTTTGGTAACTTCACATTAATTTCAAATGAAACTAAAGATCCCTCTTACCTTTGCAAAGGTATCCACTCTCCTAGTTTACACATCCAACGATCATAATAAAATCTAATGTACAAAGAGATACGATGTTTTAAATAGCGAAACCCTATACCTGTGTCACCAATTCTACAACGATATCTATCCCCTTTTGACAATCCTTCTACATAACCCCAGTTTTCCCCTACAAAACCTTCTACTACCTCGTATGTAGTATCTTTACATAGGAACATTGTAGGAGTTTCTACAAAAGGAATGCCTTGAAATATGAAAACAAAGCAATGGATTGGTAGAGTTTAATGAAGACCTATTGATATAGACACTCGCGTGAATTTCAAAGAGTTATGTATGTCCATCACCATCTTACGCTTGAAAGATGATATGGACCAAAATCAGGTTTTGGCCACTCTAAACTAAGAAGAGAATCAACTTTGATAATCTCCAACCTTCCATATTCACCATCTCTAGAAGGAACAATGTACTTGTGAGTGTAAAAGAAGATCCTTTCACGAATAAGTTTAGCAGGAGGTACATCTGGAAACACTAATGCCCCAATGTCTGCATGTAATGCTTTGAAAGTTCCTATAAGACTATGAAGTGGTTGCTCTTCCACTAAACTAGAAGGAAATATGACTATAACAAAGAAAAACATATGAGATGAGTAATTAAGACATTTAACACCATCAAGCATTGAAAAAATAGAAATACTCACAATGGATTGGATATCTAATTCTATTAGAGTTTTCTAACTTCATGGTTGAAACTGTGAAGACATGTTGTACAATAGCAACCATCCCACCATGTGTTTGCTGCTTGAAGCCTAAGAGCTTACCTTTCCAATGAAGATCCAAATTTCCACGATCTTGAACACGATGAGGAACAAGTCCAGATGGTTGCATGTACACCCATGCACCTTTGCAAAACTCTTGTGGTAGCCAACTGCCTTCCATTGTTTTGATGTTGTGGCACATCATTATGTGAACTTTGTCTTTTGGTCACCTACGAGCTCTAGAGGTTCCCATGGGAGTAAGAGTTGTTGTCATTGTTGCAGAAGTTGGGAGAATGGTAGGAGGAGAAACAATGCTTCTGTTGTATGGTAAGGAGGGAATAGAGGTGAAAAATATGAATTTTGGGTTTTGGGTATGAAAATGGGAGTTTGAAGAGGGAAAGTAGAGTTTTTTTAGTTATTTTGAAAAAGTCACTTTTTTAGCTCAAAAACATGCACGGATTTGAATTAGAAGTCAAAAACAGCTTTTTTGACCCTGAAAAGTGATATGGAGGTCATTTAATGGTATTATGATGAGTTTTATAACTTTTTAAAAATTTTAACCTCATCAGCAAAAATATGTTGTTCCTTCAAATCTTTGATCTTCGTTAGGAAACTGTCCATAGAATCACCTTCATTCATGTGCTCACTCTCCAACTGTTTTCGGAGGTAAGCAACACGAGCCTCATTCCTAGCTTGGTACAATGTGGTAAGTGTATCCCAAGCATCCTTAGTTGTTTTGCAGGAGTGAATGTGAGGAATAATGGCACGTTTGATAGACAAAGCTATCAATGCATGTGTGTGGGCATCTCTATCATCCCAGTGAATCTGCTCTATAGTAGGTGCAGCAGAAACTGTAGCATGAATAGGAATATGCAGAATATCATCATCTTCGACACCTTCTGCATCAGCTTGAGTACCTGTAGTTGTAACAGGCAGGTGTGATAGGATGTTTTTTGACACCCTGCACAATGTTCCACAGTCCTTTTGCAACCAACACATGTTGCATCATATAAGACCATAACGGGTAGTTGGTACCATCCAACTTATCCTCAACAGCCAACATATGGAATACATCACTGCTTTCAGCCGTGTTTGGTGACTAAAATACCTTGATGCAAAAAATTGACTGTATCTCAAAAAGTTGAACAAAACTGCCCAGACAACTTTTGCTAGACCTATAGCAGACGTTGAGATGCTTATACTGGTGAAGAGAAACTGGTATATACCTTTGGCACAAAAAGACGAAATGGCTTGCACAAGCACTACGATAGTGCATTCGGAGGCCGAAACGAGCTCAGATCGCAATTTCGTACCACAAAGTGAAGCTGTTTTGATCTTGAAAACACAGTGAGTATGCTCACCAAAAATTCGTGCGATTCTGAGGCAACCGGAGGAGTGTCGACGGCGCCCTAGATGAAGCGACAAATTGCTATGATACCAATTGTTGGAGTTAGACATCTGCGGAAGCATGCGAACAGCACAAGGAAGAAGAAGAAGCTTGGAGCACAGCACACAATGCTGAATGTATTACTAGAGAATGTACAAAGATAAGTAGCCCATTAGGGCTATAGGCATATATACAAGCTGGGAGAAAAAAGCCTCCTAAAGAGGGAAAAAGTGCCTCGGAGGTCCTAGTGTGTTCACACACATCACTACCTAAATATATCAACATGGGCATCTCTACCATCCCAACGAATCTGCCTTGCAGTAGGTGCAGCAGAAACCGAAGCACGAATAGGAATATGCAGAATATCATCATCTTTGACACCTTCTGCATCAACTTCAGTACCTGCAGTTGTAATAGTTGCAGGTGTGATAGGATGTTTTTCGACACCCTGCACAATGTTCCACATTCCTTTTGCAACCAACACATGTCGCATCATATAAGCCCATAATGGGTAGTTGGTACCATCCAACTTATCCTCAACAGTCAACATATGGAATACATCACTGCTTTCAGCCATGGCCGGTGACTAAAATACCTTGATGCAAAAAATTGACTATATCTCAAAAAGTTGAACAGAACTGCCTAGACGAATTCCACTAGACCTGTAGCAGAATTTGAGATGCTTATACTGGCGAACAGAAACTGGTATATACCTTTGGCACAAAAAGACAAATTAGCCTACACAAGCGCTATGATAGTGCATTCGGAGGCTGAAACAAGCTCAGATTGCGATTTCGACACCACACAACGAAGCCTTGTTTTGATCTCGAAAACATGCTGAGTATGCTCATCAAAATTCATGCGATTCTAAGACTACAACCGGAGGGGTGTCGACGGTGCCCTAGATGAAGCGACGACCTACTCTGATACCAATTGTTGGAGATAGACGTCGAGAAGTACTTCTAGATATTTATCTTTTGCACGTGATAAGCCCATCTCATGGTCTTCTAAGAAGCAACTAAATGTTGCTCTATCTTCAACAGAGGCTGAATAAAGGGGATTAGCAAATTCTACACAAGAATCTATTTGGATTAGATTACTCTACTCAAATTTGGGACTTCACACTCATTCACCTATGATATTTGGTGATAACACTAGTTCTTTGCATCTTGCAGCCAATCCATTTACCCTGCAAGAACCAAGCATATAGAAGTGCACTATCACTATGTTAGAGAGAAACTCTTGAACAAAGATATACAATTAGCATATGTATCTACAAATACGAAATGTGTTGACTTGTTAACCAAAGCACTTGATGGTACCAAGCTTTGCATGTTTAAAACCATGATTGGATTGCAGGATATTCAAGAGGATTGATGAAGCTGATGTTTGGCTTGAGGGGGAGGTGTTGGTGCAAATGTACAAGCCTTCACATTTGGCTTAGCATGGAAAGCAATAGGTGGAAGCACTTGATGAAGCATGAGAACCTTGGCTTGTAATACTTGATCATTTACCATTTGTAAAAGGTTAAATCATTGAGAGAATCTTGTAAAAGCCGAAATCTCGTGAAGTTAGGAAGAGTAATAGCTATGAGTTTCAATGAGAGAATAACTCCTAGATCTAAGGAGTCACTTTTAGGTGGAGCCAAGTTTGAATTCAAATTCAAAACTTGGAGAAAAACTTCTTATAAAGAGACATTGTAAAATCTTGCGGCCATGGTGCCTCTTTCTGAGCTCATTGCTTGATCATTTGTAGAAGCTAAGTGATTTACATCATAGCTCACTTAGAACACCATCATTGAGCATCATTACAATGCCACTGATCTTGTACAATCATGTTTTATAATAGATATACTTCATTGATCATCTCTGTCTACTTCTTTGCTATGACTACTTAGAATAGTGAACTTTCTCTGGTCATCTCTCAGTGAATTCTCAACCATTTTGTGTGATCTATAGCTTGTTGGAATCAAGTTGAACTCTAATTTATGCTATCAAAGTTTCAAAGTATTTGGTTCAGCCATCTGGGAGAAATCATTGTCAAAGTGCTCAATGATCATCTACAGGTTAGTCCCTAAAAAATTAGGAGTAAGCTTTGAGTTTTTAAACTTCTTTCTCAATGCATAGTTCATCATTTTAGATGATTCCACTTGCAATCATTAGCTATCTAAGCTAGTTAACTATACTGTGGGCACTGAGCAAAAGAACCAGCAAGTATGAGAACTAAAATAGCAAGTTTTGTGACACTAGCTATTTAGGAAGTAGTCTGTTTTTATTCAATTGTTTCAAGGATCAACTCCAAAGTACATAGGTACTTTATTGGTGTCATTTACAAGCTAAAAGGGCCTACTATCAAAATCTAAAGTGATTTAGGGTAGGTACAAAGTAGGTTTTAGCAGTACCACCTCACTTCCTTTAGGCTTCCATCCATCTCCTCCAATAAAAGTGACCTAGGACCAAGAAGATCTAGTAGCATGCGGAATTCAGTACAATGATTGATATATGAAAGTTACATGGCTTGTCATTTTGCCTACATGACCAACTTGTAGTACAAGATGTTGAACCTTCTTGTTTTGAAGATGCAATTGGAAATGCATATTTGGAGAAAGCTATGGATGAGGAGATGGCTGATCTTTATGGAAATGAAACATGGAAGCTAGTTCCATTGCCACAAGGAAAGAATCCCATAGGTTAAGTGGGTTTACAAGGTAAAGCAGAATGTTGATGGTAGCATAAGCAGGTACAAAGCATGATTGGTAGCAAAAGGATATGCACAAACATATGGCATTGGTTATGAGGAAACGTTCAACCATGTAATTAATTTTTTTACTATCAGAACACTTGTCACAGTAGCTACAACAAAATGATTGACTTTGCATCAGATGGATGTGAAGAATTATTTCCTACATGGTGAGTTACAAGAAGAAGTATACATGAACCAGCCACAAGGATATAAAGATTTAAAGCACCCATAATATATTTGTTGGTTGTAAAAGGCTTTGTATGGACTTAAACAAGCACCTCATGCTTGGCATACAAGGATTGATGATTATTTTCCACCATTGGATTTTCTATGCGTGATGTAGATCATTTATTATATGCAAGGAAGGGTGATGATGACATCATGATTGTGCCTATTTATGTTGATGACTTGATTGTAGGAGGTGACAATGAAGAAAGCATTAAAGAGGTAAAGTAAATCCTTATGCAAGAATTTGACATGAAAGATCTTGGTGTGTTGTGTTATTTCTTGGGCATTGAGTTTACACATACAGAAATAGGTATATAGATATCACAAAGGAAATATGCCTTGAGTATGCTGCAAAAGTATGGTATGGCTGATTGTAAGCCAATTTCTATGCAATTAGATCAAAATTTAAAGTTGGATACAACATCACATGAATCATTGGAAAATGTTATTATGTACAAGAAAACTATGGGAAGTTCGTGTCAAGAGATGGTTAGGTACACTCCAAAGATGAGGTGGTGCTACACAAATCCTACTCTACACCTGCCAATGTAGCTTCAGAGTACCTTAGTAGACACCTTTAGCTTCCCAAATATGCATTTGGATCCACAATGTACCTTGGAGCATCACCTTCAAATAGGTATGTCAAAATAGATAACTTTCAAGGTTAAAGGATTTCAAAAAACATGCTATTTATGGACTTGGTTCTTCTCAAAAATTCAATTAGTGTTCACTCACAAGTTAGAATTGACCCAAGAGCTTTTAGACATAGCTAAATGAAGTCCTAAGCTTGCTATAAGAAGTCATTTCACTAATTTAGGAGGAGTACATGATTAGAAATCATATTAAGAAGTTGAGGGTGTAATCCCCGCTTTTTAGGAAGATGATAGTGAGCAGACATGGGTGACTTACAAAGAACTTGTCTCACAATCTACTAAATCAAATGATGGTAAAATTGACATTTAATAAGTAGAAAGTCTAAGCTACATGTACCAAGTTGAATTACATCAATTGGACGAGTACGCGCAGAGAACTCCTCAAAACAAATCTACTTAAATGAAGTCTTAGTAGTAGATAATAGTACACATGAAGTAATCTTGCACTAACTGAATCAAATGTGTATAATTATGAATTTATGATACAGAGGAGATGATGTAGGATTACTCATACTATGTGAGCTTAGTGTAGCCACAAGATTGAAGCTCAATGAGTCATTCTTCATGAGATAAATTTGAATTTTGAATCTACCACCTAAAAGTGATCCTACCTTTTAGGATCTAGATTAATTTGATTCCAACTACTAGGTGAGTATGACTTGCATCTCATAATATCACGAGATTCCTTCAACCATCTACTTTTACATTTATCTCAAGTGTTAAAACTCATGGCTTTTACAAGAGGTGTTCATATGTGTCTTATGAGTAGTCCCTCAAGACTTTATGAAATAAGTCGATATTTGGTCAATCATCAAGGCTTGACAAATGTACCAATAGCTCCTCCTCAAGCCTAAAATGCTTGAGTCTTCATTCCATAGGTATTTCTTGCAAAAGCTGGATATCCAAATGTGCTTCTCCTATCACCTTTTGATCTTGCCCAATCTGCATCAGTGAAGAGCTTCACATTTAGATCAGATGTATAAGGATAATATAGACCTTCATTGATAGTTCCCTTTAGATACTTCAATATCCTTTTGGTTGTATCTATGTGAGGTTTCCTTGGAGTGTGTATGAATTTACTAAGCACACTTACTCCATAGTAGATATCTATCCTAGTTAGGGTGGTATAGTTCAAGCTTCCAATTAATTTTTGGTAGCTTGTAATATCTTCAATTGGTTCCCCTTCACGAGCACTTAACTTGTGATTGACCTCCATGGGATTACCTGCAACCTTAGTGTCTTGCATTTTGAACTTTGCAATCATATCCTTAATGTAGTTCCTTTCAGTAAGGAACATTCCTTGATCTATGTAAACAACTTCCAAGCCAAGAAAATAAGTGAGCAATTTATCTTATATTATTCTTTCATCTGATTCCATCTACATCATCACTTGTAAGAATGATATCATCTACATACACACATAAATATATAACTCCAGAGTTATTCTTCTTAATGAAGAGTGAAGAATCAATCTTTTTGATTCCATCTACATCATCACTTGTAAGAATGATATCATCTACATAAACACATAAATATATAACTCCAGAGTTATTCTTCTTAATGAAGAGTGAAGAATCAACCTTGCTCAAATTGAATCCTTTGTCTTGCAAGAATGTGAGGAGTCTATGGTTCCAAGGTCTAGGAGCTTGCTTGAGTCCATAGAGAGCTTTTTTGAGTTTGCATACATACTGAGGGTGTGAATGATCAACAAATCTAGGAGGTTGTGCCATGTACACTTCCTTTGAAATCTATCCATTTAAGAATGCATTTTTTACATCCATCTAATAGATTTTCCAATTCCTTGATTGTTGGCATCTTTGCCACAAGAGAGAAGGTCTCTTCATAATCAATTCCTTGGGTTTGAGCAAACCCTTTAGCCACAGGCCTTACTTTATACCTATTTATTGAGTAGAGTAATTACCTCGATCCAATTTGTCAATTGATGATGGGAATCCATCTCCCATGTTGAGTTGGTAATAGCTCTTATACCACTACAAGGAGATGGTTGGCTACACTCCAAAGATGAGGTGGTGCTGCACAAATCCAGCTCTACACCTGCCAATGTAGCTTCAAAGTACCTTAGTGGACACCTTTAGCTTCCCAAATATGCATTTGGATCCATAATGTACCTTGGAGCATCACCTTCAAATAGGTATGTCAAAACAGATAACTTTCAAGGTTGAAGGATTTCAAAAAACTTGCTATTTATGGACTTAGTTCTTCTCACAAATTCATTCAATGATCACTCACTGGTTACAACTGACCCGAGAGATTTTACACAAAGCTAACTAAATTCGTAAGCTTGCTATAGGAAGTTATCTCACTAATTTAGGAGGAATACATGATGAGAAATCATACTAAGAAGTTGAGGGTGTAATCCAACTTTTTAGGAAGATGACAGTGAGCAGACATAGGTGACTGGTAGAGAACGTATGTCACAATCTACTAAATCAAATGATGTAAAAATTATCTACATATATCAAGTTGAATCACATCAATTGGATTAGTACACATAGAGAACGCTTAAAAGCAAGTCCACTGAAATGAAGTCTTAGCAATAGGTAATAGTACACATGAAGTGATCTTGCACTAACTGAATCAAATGTGTATAATTATGAATGTATGATACAAAGGAGATGATGTAGGCTTATTCATAAATCTGTGGGAATAGTGTAGCCACAAGATTGAAGCTCAATGAGTCCTTCTTCCCACTGTTCTGTTTGCAACTAAAAGGTCACATTGTGTTTTTATAGATATGAGATAAATTTGAATTTTGAATCTACCACCTAAAAGTGATCTTACCTTTTAGGATCTTGATTAACTTGATTCTGACTACTAGGTGGGTATGACTTGCATCTTGTAATGTCACGAGATTCCTTCAATCATCTACTTTTACATTTATCTCAAGTGTTAAAACTCATGGCTTTTACAAACGGTGTTCATATGTGTCTTATGAGTAGTCCCTCAGGACTTTATAAATAAGTCTTGATATTTGGTCAAGCATCAAGGCTTGCCAAATGTACCAATAGTTTGATATATCTCACAATTACAAGGCCTGATCTAAGCTATACTGTTGGACTTGAAAGTCAATTTATGTAGGTTCCTAGGAAGCCGCATCTACATGCTCTGAGGCACGTTGTATGTTATGTGAGTGCTACTGTGGATATGCATTGTTTTATGAATCTGGTTTAGATTTACAGGTTTATGGATACACCGATGTAGATCCAAACATGCATTGAAAGCAAAAAATGAAGCTTTGGGGGACCAAAACATGTTCAAGATAATCTTAACCTTAGTCTTTCCCCTTCTTCAGACACCATAAGAGTGTAGCTAAGTGGTAAGAGATCTTGTCAGTCAAGCAGACTTTGGGGGGAGAAAACTAGGATGCGTGACCTCTCGAGAACTACTGGGAACCTCCATCTTCCTTGATCTTTGAGGTCCTCCCTCTTTTGCAGCCAATGGCCCCAAAAGTGAACATAATTCTATTTGTAAGAATGCTACTAGGAATTCTTACATTGGCCAAAGGGTAGGAAATATTTACCATATGAATGTGTATATGAGTTCATATTCATATCAAATAATTCTTCTCCAAAGTATAAAGCATTACTAATTGCAAAGGGATTCAAATCACAATAAGGAGTTGATTTTGAGGAAATTTTCTCATCTATGGTATAAATGATGACATTAGAAATGTTGCATGGATTAATTGTAAAAGAGGACTTAGAGCTGGTCCAAATGGATTGTAAAGAGTACTTTCTTACATGTAAATCCTATGGATCATATCCATATGGAACGACCATAGGTTTATGCAATTCCTTGGAAATAGAGTCTAGCATGTAAGCTTTATATGGACCTACGCAACCACCTAGGTAGTGGTATCAAAATTTTGATGCATTCATGAAGTCACAAGGCTATTCTATAAGCAATGGGGATCATTGTATCTATGCCAAGAGATGCTGAAATGGTGGCTTGATAATTTATGTAGAAGATATATCCAAGAAAGTCCTCAGAAGACTTGTCTCTTGAAGAAAACGTTGAGTCATGATTTTGACATTAAAGATTTGGGAGAGGCTAATCATATTCTTGGCATGCACATTGGCCGTGGTTGAAATGGTGGCTAGATCATTTATGTTGAAGATATATGCAGAAAGTCCTCAAAAGACTTGTCTCTTTTGAAGAAAAAGTTGAGTCATGATTTTGACATTAGAGATTTGGGAGAAGCTAAGCATATTCTTGGCATGCACATTACCCGTGGTTAAATTAAGAGATGCATATGCTTGTCTCACAGCGAGTATATAACCAAAGTAATTCCCTACATTCAATATGCATGGTGGAAAAGGATTGAGTACACAATTGCCTACATATGCGAAGATGAGCAAGGATAATTCACCCAAATCAAATGATGTTGTTTTGAAATGCAATCAAAAGTAAAGCTCTCTAGAGAATGAATAATAGTATGAGTATGTGACGATAGGCTCATCAACCATTTGTACAATGCTTCTCTTTATATGGTAAAACAAAAAGTAATGGAAATATAACGTATGGAAATTAAGATAACGTGGATTCTATGTATAAATGCATGTTGGTGATGAGGTTGAACTCGGTTGATTGATTGCCCATTTACCCACTTTAGAATGCTCTAGCGAACGCTTAAAAATATCTCTCATTGATGAGAAGGAATAGTAGGTTGACGCTCTTAATGCTATCCTCCATTGTTGCATATTCTTCACCTTGTTTTAGATTGCCCAACACTTAGCGAACATGGTCCTAACAACTGTTTCTTTACTTGAATCTTATGGTCTACTCTTCTAGATTACTTGAAATTGAATTAACAAAGCACCCCAGCTTGAGGGCCCCTTCATGTCCCCCACTTTAGAGGTTCAAGTGACTTGAACCCTAGTCAACTTTGAGAGGTTCAAGTTTGGTAACCTCTTGAACCACACATGATCGACACATGGTACTTACAGCTTACAGAACATAGTACTTAGAAAACATGGTACCTCACCACTTAGAGAACATGGTACTTCGAGAACCTCATACTTCATCACGTGAGATGGTACCCCGTTCTTATTTCTTGCGTCCATCTCACGTCACGATGACACACACATACACTTCCATACAAAAGCTCCCACTTTACTTTCACAGCCTTAGTGGGCTCGCTCTGTTCACTTCTTTTTTGTGGCATGATGCCATTTACTTTTGGCAGGTGCTCGCGTGATGCCATTTTTAACCCATTTCTGTCAAGTAGATATTGATGCCAATTTATAAACCATTCTCTCAAGTAGATATTGATGCAAATTCTCTAGCGAACATCTCTGTGTGCTATAGTACCGCCACGTTACACACAAAGAGAAGCAGACATACGTACAGCTCCCCAATAATTGAACTTGAAAGGCACATACAAATATATATATATATATATATTATATATATATATATATATATATATATATATATATATATATATATATATATATATATGTGTGTGTGTGTGTGTGTGTGTGTGTGTGTTCCATACCGCAATCATAATTTCTCTAGAACATATAATAAAATAGTTAGTCCAATCAATGGGAACATCACATAAAATCCATAAAATAGCACATCTACAGAATCTATGGAATCTCAGTCTTGTTTCCTAACTTTTCAATTAATTGAATAAATATATACAATATACAATAAATATATACATATATACAATTAATTGAATATTTTACTAAAGAAATAAAGTAAAGTACAAATAGTTCATTACGGCTAGAGTTTTCATAATGTTCACTGTAATAGATGAGCATACACGCAAGCAGAATGCACGTCATATGGGCAAAACACAGCAAATTATCGAATCAATGAAAAAAAACTCTTTATCATACAGACACACACAAACGCGCGTGCGCCAACACACACACACACACACACACACACATATATATATATATATATATATATATATATCTATATATATATATATATATATATATATATATATATATATATATATATATAAGATATACACACAGATAGATATATAGATAGA
>MU261093.1:87500-128740 GCA_020310875.1 Ceratopteris richardii | reverse complement strand
CTGTTGTGAACATTTGTTTTTATGTATGGTACAAGTTTCAATTATGTAAATACCTTTGGGAAGTCTTCAAGTACTTCAAGAAAGCTCATATTATTCATAAAAGATAGTCAAAATACCATGTGAGTTTTAAAACATGATGAGTCATTTGCTTATTTGAGCACTTGATTCATGTAATATCTCCACCCAAGTGTCTACCACAAATTTAGATGTATTAGGATGGTTTTAGATTAGTTTCCCATGCTATAAAAAGAGGAGAGAAGTCGTGATCTTGTGGGAAGTCCAAGAAAGTCATACGTGTATCTCTACGCTGCTGTAGTTTTGTATGCAGAGATTGCAGAGCTTGTATCTCCCTCATAATATATCAAAATTACATGTTTGATAGCTCATTTGAAAGCTCTTACTATCTAGTTTCATATTGTCAATTTTCATAATCATTGGATTTGTGAACTGAGAGAAGTACTCTCTGCAAGCAGTGTTTGTTCTCGGGTTCACCCCTGCTGAAGGTCTCCATTAAACCTCAAACTTGCAGAGGTCATATCTCCTTGTTTATTTATCCAAATTGAGTGTTCTTTGGCTCATTGGAAAGATGTTCGTCTCTAGTATATGTGATTAAAACATTTTCAAAAAATTTTGACTTAATAGAGAACAATAAGCTCTGCATGCATGACTAGTTTTCTGTGATGAAGTTTGTGAGAAGGTCAACTTGTTCCTAGGGGGTTCCACCTACTTCCAACTATATTTTGGAGGTCAATAAACTCCAACATTGGTATCAGAGCTTGGAATTGAAGTTTGGAGAAGGTTATAATACCTTGATGAAGAATATGAAGCTATTGAAGCAGAGGTTCATCATCGACACTACACAAAGGTAGAAGGAGATAGCAAGAAGCATCTCAAGCATCATTCAAGTAAAGAAAGGTGCATAAACTTTATTACAAAGCTAAATCTCATACTTCTTCTTATCACACATATCCAAAAGGAGGTTTAAAGGAGGAAGTTTAGTATTTACAGAATGGGCGATCAACATGCACAAATAGAGAAGCTTGATAAGAACAACTATCAAGCATGGCAATTTAGAATCACAGCATACTTGCAAGGTAGAGGCTAGTATGGTTTGACTAATGGAACAAATATCAAACCTATATTACTAGAGGATCCAAATCAGCAACAATTGAGGGAGTTTAGACTTTGGAATGAAAGAGACAAAAGGGTTATATTCATTTTATCACAAAATATTCAAGATTCAATGGTAGGACACATACAAGATCTAGACACAAGTAGAGATGTTTGGCTTGCATTGGAAATGTTGTACGCTGTAGGTACAAGAGCAAGGAAGATTCAACTCAAAAATGAGTTGAATAACATAAAGAAAGATACAAGGACATCGGTCAATGATTACTTATTGAAGGTTAAAGAGATTGCAGATCAACTAGGATCAATTCAAGCTCATATGGAGGACAACGACTTGGTTGCACATACTCTCAATGGACTCAAGGATGATGAGAGATGGAAAACCATTCATTAATTCAATTTATGTTAGAGGAGAATTACCAGACTTTGATCAGCTTGTTGCTCTTATGGTCACGGAGGAGATGAATCTAAATGGCTCTACTTCAAATCAAAAAGGATCTCAAGGACAAGCTCTTTATGTAGGATCATCAAAAGGTGGAAATAGAGGAAGAAGAGGTTCAAATAGAGGTGGAGGAAGAAGGAGCGATGATCAAGGGACTTCAAGTGGCTTCTTCAACACAAGAGGAAGAGGAAGATCAAGCGCTAGAGGTACGAGAGGCTACTACAACTATAATCAAAGACAAAGGAGTGAAGATAACAACAAGTGCTATATATGTGGAAGGTATGAACACTATGCCAAAGATTGCTATCAAAATGAAAATAATCAAGGTGGTAATCAAAGAGGAGGCTATTCAAGAAGAGGTAAACAACAAGGAAATTATGCAGTTGAAGGTAAAAGTGATGATTATGATTCTCTTCTTATGATGAATGTAGAAACTAACATGAATTGCAAGAGTGATGTATGGTATGTAGATAGTGGTTGCTCTAACCATATGTCACATGATGCTTCATGGTTTTCAAATATGCATAATCCTTCATGTAAAAGGTCATGTTGAAACAAGAGATGATACGACACATAAGATTATGTAGGTTGGAGATGTTTTTATGTAGGATAAGAGCAAGACAAATTGCTTGAAGGATGTACTTTATGTGCTAACGATCACTAAGAATTTGATGCCAGTTGGTCAAATGGTAGAAAAAGGTTTGCATATAAGATTTAATCATGCAGATTGCTTCATTGAGGATCCAAAGCAAAGGAGGTTAATTGCTAGAGGTAAAAAACAAGGTAGATTGTTTACATTCAAGGTAAACCCAAATCATACAAACTATTTCTCTTATGGTATGCATCGAATAGCAGAGATTGATCTATGGCATAAAAGGATTGGACACATGAATGTACACAGGTTAAAGGAGCTATCAAAGAAGGATTGTTGAAGGATTACCTGATCTTACTAAGCAACATATGGTGCATCTTTGTGAAGCATGTCCAATGGGTAAGCAGAGTAGACATCCTTTCAAGCATTCAACCTATGTAAGCAGTGGATTGCTAGATCTTATACACACGGATGTATGCGGTCCTACTAAAGAGGCATCCTTAGCTGGTAATAAGTACTATGTATCATTCATTGGTGATCATAGTAGAATGACATTTGTGTATTTCATTAAACATAAGAGTAAAGTCTTTGATTGTTTCAAAAATTTTAAATCATTTGTCGAGAAGTAAACAGGAAGATATGTTAAGAAGCTAAGATCTGATGGAGGGGGAGAGTATTTATCTCAAGCTTTTTACTGATTTTTTGGATCATGAAGGTATCAAAAGAGAAGTTACATGCAGGTATACTCCACAAAAAAATGGAGTCGCAGAAAGAAGAAACATAATCATAGCAGAAGCATCTAGAAGCATGCTAAATGATATGTGTTTCCCTAATTCTTTTTGGGCTGAAGTTGTTAGCACAAGTGTGTACATTATAAATAGAGTACCTACTGTTGGAGTTCATCATCTGACACCATATGAGTTATGGCATGGAAGGAAACCAATTGGAAGTCATTTGAAAGTATTTGGTTGTGTATGTTATGTACATGTACCTAGTGAAGTGAGATCAAAACTTGATGTGAAATCAGAAAAGTGTATATTTATTGGTTATGGAGATACTCAAAGAGGATATAGATGTTATAACCCTCATACCAATAAGGTGGTTGTTTCAAGAGATATAAACTTTGATGAATCACTTTCATGGTATGTAGATAAGAAAAGTTTGCAGGTCATAAACGGAGATGAAGAAGATACAAGTGAAGGAGGTGAGTGCTTACCTCAGGCCACAAGAAGTTTAAGTGATGAGAAAAGTGGTTTTGATGAAGAAAGAGAGCTACCTTTCAATGGAAGATTAAGGGAAGAGTCACCTCCAAGTATTAAAAGTAAAGGTAAACTCAAACTTGTTGAAGTTAATGATGAAGGAGAGGAAATTAGTGATGTATGTGAGTATGGAGAATCATCAAAGGTTCCTAATAACAAAGGAAGAGCATCTACATTGGAGGTAAGAAGAAATTCAAGAGTGAGTAAGCAACCGCAAAAGGTATACTTATGAATCTTTTATGAATACTCATTATGCTTTTATGAAAAAAATTGAGCAGGAAAATGAACCCACATGTTATGATGAGGCAAAAGGAGATGAAAATTGGGAGAAAGCAATGAGCAAAGAAATGGAAGCACTACAGGATAACAAGACTTGGAATTTAGTTCCAAAGACACCAAAACAAAAGGTAATTGGTTGCAAGTGGTTTTTTAAAGATTAAAAGAAATAATGATGGTAGTGTGTCAAGATATAAGGCTAGACTTGTAGCAAAAGGATATAATCAAACTCAAGGATTGGACTATGAGGAAACATTTAGTCCAGTAGCAAACATGGCAACAGTGAGAACTTTCTTGGCTTTAGCTGCAAGTAAAAGATGGTATATATATCAACTCGATATAAAGAATGCCTTTCTTAATGGTGAGTTAAGTGAAGAAGTGTATATGTCACAACCAAATGGTTATGTGGATGAAAAATGTCCTAATCATGTATGCAGGTTAAAGAAATGCATTGTATGGTCTTAAACATGCACCAAGGGCATGGAATGTAAGGTTGGTAAAGTATCTTATGCTGCAAGGATACACAACAAGTCATGTTGATCCTTCACTTTATGTAAAACATGTAGATGACATGTGTGTCTATGTATGCATTTATGTGGATGACTTGTTGATTACAGGGAATGATGCAAAAGCAATTGAAGAGATAAAAGGCAATTTGGGAAAGGAATTTAAAATTTCAGATCTTGGTTTACTTAGATACTTTCTTGGGATTGAAATTGTGTATGGCGATGAGGGTATGTGGTTGATACAGAGAAACTATATATGTGATATGCTGAAAAGGTTTGGTATGTAGGAATGTAAATTTGTTTCTACTCCAATGGAATGTAATGTAAAGATGAGTGCAAAGGAAGGTGATGAGTTGCATGATATGAATGCATATAGATCCATGGTAGGATCTTTGATTTATGCAACAAAAACTAGAACTGATATATGCTATGCAGTGGGAGTATTGTCACAGTTTATGCATGAACCTAGAGTACCTCATATGCATGCAACAAAAAGAGTGCTTAGATATTTGAAAGGTACCATGAACAAAGGATTATTTTATAGTCATGATGCTGATCTAACTCTTAAAGACTTTAGTGATGCAGATTGGGCTGGAAGCAAAGATGATAGAAGATCCACATGTGGATATGTGGTAATAGCAGGAAACAAGACATTAACATGGAGTTCAAAGAAACAGCCTATAGTTGCTTTATCTTCTACAGAGGTTGAGTTTAGAGGTTTAGCATTGGCTATCATTGAGGTTATGTGGTTTAAAAAGTTGTTTCATGACCTGAATGTGCAGGTTGATGTACCAGTGATATATGGGGATAACTTGAGCAGCATTCATATGACCTCAAATCCTATTTTTCATGCTAGAACAAAGCATATAGAGGTTCACTATCATTATGTTCGAGAGAAGGCCATAAACAATGAAGTACAAGTTTCTTTTGTGGGAACAAAGGATCAAGTTGCAGATATCTTCACCAAATCCTTGGATGGACCAAAGCTTCAAAGATTCAACTATATTCTTGGCATGAAGGAAATACCCTTTGAAACTTGAGGGGGAGAATGTTGCGAACATTTGTTTTATGTATGGTACAAGTTTCAAATTATGTAAATACCTTTGGGAAGTCTTTAAATACTTCAAGAAAGCTCATATTATTCATAAAAGATAGCCAAAATACCACGTGAGTTCTAGAACATGATGAGTCAAATTAGTGAGTCACAAGGGAGCTGCAGTGGTGTCCTAGTGGAAGGTCGATGTGGCTAGTTCTCAAAGTCCATCAATACTTTGTTTATTTTAGCACTTGAGTCATGTAATATCTCCACCCAAGTATCTACCACAAATTTAGATGTATTAGGAAGGTTTTATATTAGTTTCCTATTCTATAAGAAGAAGAGAGAAGTCGTGATCTTGTGGGAAGTCCAAGAAAGTCATATGTGTATCTCTACGCTGCTGTAGTTTTGTATGCAGAGATTGTAGAGCTTGTATCTCCCTCATTATATATCCAAATTACACATTTAATAGCTCATTTGAAAGATCTTACTGTTTACTTTCATATTGTCAATTTTCATAATTATTGGATTTGTGAGCTGAGAGCACTACTCTCTGCAAGTAGTGTTTGTTCTCGGGTTCACCCCTGTTGAAGCTCTCCATTAAACCTCAAACTTGGAGAGGTCATATCTCCTTGTGTATTTATCCAAATTGAGTGTTCTTTGGCTCATTGGAAAGCTGTTGGTCTCTAGTATATGTGATTAAACCAAGTTTAAAAAATTGTGAGTGAGTAGAGAAAAGTAAGCTCTCCAAGCATGACTAGTTTTTTGTGATGAAGTTTGTGAGAAGGTCAACTTGTTCCTAGGGGGTTCCACCTACTTCCAGCTATATTTTGGAGGTGAATAAACTCCAACACATGCAACCCTCTAGAGTTGGGCATCATCCAGTTAGAGATCATGGAAACTTAGATGTTCATTGGAAGGGAAAGTTATTTGGCTACAAGAAGCACAAAGATAGTGGGATGGTTGCTATTGTACAACATGTTTTTACAATGGCAACTATGAAACTTGAAAACTCTAGTAGAATGAGATATCCTGTGAGTTGTAAGTATTAATCTACAATATTTTATGTTTTCTTGTGTCAGATATATTTTTGAACTATTTAGATATGTTTTTGTTTGTTTCAGATATAGTTCCTTCTACTTTGGTGGAAGAGCAACCACTTCATAGTCTTACATGTACTTTCCAGGCATTGCATGCAGACATTGGTGCACTAGTCTTTCCATAAATATCTCCTTCTCAACTTTACCATGATAGAGTTTTCTTTTACACACATAGATATGTTGTACCCTGTACAATGAATGGTTTTGGAAGGTTAGAGAAAATTGAAGTACATTCTCTTCTTAGCTTGGAGTGGCCAAAACCTGATATATGGTCCGTATCATCTTTGAAGCAGAAGATGGTAATGGATATACATAATTCTTTGAAATTCACAAAAGTGTCTAGGTCTATAGGTTTGCACTGGTCTTTTCCCATTCATTGTTTTGTATATTTATTCCAAGGATTCTCATTCCAAGAGACTTCCACCATGTTCATGTGTAAAGATATCACATATGAGCAAGTCAAAAGTCTTCTTGGTGAAAATTGGGGTTTGATAGAAGGAATTGCAAAAGGTGATAAATATCTTTGTAAAATAGGTGGAACAGGTATAGGATTTTGATATTTGAAACAACGTACTTCATTATACATCAGATTCTACTATGATCGTTGGATGTGCAAACTTGGCAAATGGATACCATTTCAAAGTTCAGAGGGATCTTTACATTCATTTGAAATAAAGCTTAGATTACCCAACAATGAAACAAAAACTATTTTAGTGAATAATCATTGGACCTTGGCTAATCTGAGAGAACACTTGAGGATTATGGGGTTTGAAGGACTAACTCAATCCAAATTCAAAATTCAAGGACATAAGGTGAGAAATGTTTCGTGCTTTTATTAAAGTAATCTTTTCATTATTGCTTATTTTATTTAATGACTTCAATTTCTGCAAATTGATTACAAGTGGGCAGAAGAATGGAATACAAAATGAAAGTCCCTATAGATTGGAGCAAAGATGGAACATAACTCTCATTGTCATAGTTCTTTTGCAGCCTGATAATGTCACTTCTTGGGCCCTAGTCATTGTATCTCATGGTTTTTGTACTTTCAAGAACCTTGTAAAAAGTAGGACAATCGATTCATGTTAGATATTATATATACCTTCTTCTCTGCAATGGTAATTTCAAAACTTTTGGAATGTCAAAAAGTCTATGTTCACTACTTTGAAATGTGGTTGCTCATGTTTTTTTTTGTGCATTATTTGGTCATCAAAAACACATTTTTTGAAATTGTACTTCTTTATTCTATACTTTTAAAAGTGGGCCCAGTCAATTTAAAAACTTGAAACTGCTATAAAAATGAGTTCTATGTGCTCATTTCTCACATTTGCACTCTCAAAGAACTAGAAAGCATAGACAAGCCAATAGAATTCTGGCGCGCAAGCAATGGCTGCTAGCACTTTTACTCCCATGAAATCTCCATGAGATCTATTCATGGAGTTTTTGGATACTATAGACTACAATGGTCGTACGGATTTGTATGACCTAGTCTGTAGAGTCCCTAATCTTGAAGGGACAATAGCCATGAACTCCGATGTGATCGATGAGATCACAGATTTTATGGAATTCTATATATTAAGATATGATATAGATATTCCCGCATATGAGTGTAAATGGGTCCCCTGTGACCTACTTTTCTACATTCATGAAGGAGATGAGGCATTTGCGAAGCGCTTAAAGCATTTCATGGCTGTTGCTAAGGATTCAGGGCACTTGTTAGATGACACAGTGCCCTTAATTAAACAATTAAATAAGAAAAGGAAAATGGGAAGAAAATATCTTTCCTACGTAGCAACAACCATCTTTTTTGTAAATGAGGGGCTGGAACCTTCACCCATGGACCTACCCCATCTTGTTACTGGGGGTTTTGTAGATGAAAAGAAGGAACCCCAGACATAAGCTCTCAACTTATTAGAAGAGAGTCAAAAAATTTCCAGAGAATTTCCACAAGGAGTAGTGGACAAATTAAAGGAAGCCAGTACACAAAATAGTCCACCCTCCAACTTAGAGACTGTGGAACCCACTCTACCAGAGGTAGAGATGGAAATGTTTTCAGTTGTACTTGTGGACGAATAGGAATTTTTGTTCTTTCATGATATTGAGAAGGCATTCGGTCTACACCTCGACGAATGCCTTAGTATTTTCTGCTCAACCTCAGATGTTCCCATGGACAACGCTTTTGACATTATAAAAAAGGCAACAATTCCACTTGGTGATTTAGTTGCGGACACCATTGCATTTGTGTGTGAAGAGATTTTGAGTCATGCCAACCAAGATGCCACTAAAGAAGATCTCGCCGCAACAAGGGAAAGAATTTTGGAGAAGATGTTTCCAACATCCCCTGTTGTGGAGCAAAGTGGCATGGCCCACTCATTGATTCCACTAGATGCAATGGGAAGAGGAGAGGATAAAGATAGGCTTCAAGATGTAATTCTCTAATGAAATTTATGGTTGTATCATATTCATACAAGATGTATCTATTTAATTTTATGATTGTCTATGTGCAGGAAACAATTGAAGTGGATAAATTTGCAGCAAGGAGTGGTGGTGACCGCGTTGCCCGTGGCCATGGATCTTCCTTGGCACATTACATTGGAAAATTGCCAAAGGAAGATTTTTTCATAATCTACAAGGACTTTTCCCCTCAAGGACACTTCATGACTTGGTGTCTGAAGGCCTTGAGCAAAGTTTGTGCCTATCTACAATAATGCAAGGGACCAATTGTATATTTCTAGTTAGGAAGTCCCTTGCCCTTACTACCCTAGGAGTTAACTTTAGAGGAAAAATATTAGGTCAAATAGGAATAGCTTTAGGTCTTGGATTGACAGACCCTTAGTTTATATCCCAATCAGTTTTGACTTACCAATTGCCAGTCTTTTCAGAGAAGAAAAAATGTAGTGGAGAGGCTCAAGGCCAAGAGCCGATTGTAAAAACTTTATAATACCAATTATTGTTTTTCCAATTTCCATGTGCATTGTCTTTATGGATGGCCTAGGAATGCTAAAAAAAGGCCTGCCACAAAAATGCGGGGATGGGCCCTAGAGAATTTTTGCAGGGCCCATCCCCGCGTTTCTGTGGCAAGCCTTTTTTTGGCATTCCTAGGCCATCCCATGCACTAGGTTCCCTATCTTGGAAGTCTATGTCCCTCAATTACAACCTACACTTGGGGAATTATGGAAGACTCTTCTTATGTGCAATAATTAGAGAAAGTGTAGACTCCTTTGGGTGCAAAAACATGTACACTAAGAGATAAACACTTGGGAGAGCAAATATAAGAACAGAAAGATTATATTCATCATTTGGGATTTACAAAATATTCATTATATGGGATATACAAAAAGTTCTCCAAACAAGGGAGTACAAATTTTTGTTAAGGGTTATTCCCTCTAATTCTTCTACCTAGCTACAAATCTTTAGGTTGTATTGTCACTCTCTTTGCATGGATGACACACAAGTTAGAGTCCTCCAACATTGATATAAGATACGCCTCTGGAGCTTCTTGGAGGGCTTCAATGGCTATCCCTTGGATACGAAGTCTAGCACAATAGCATTGGATCTCTTCCTTCACAACTCTTGCAAATGACCTTCATGGAATAAGAAGCTCCACAAACTTTTGATAGTGTCGAATCTCTGCAAAGGCTCTAGTTTGCTTTCTGCACCTTTATGGTGCTCTTGCATTTGGGGGGATGTTGGGTTGTGGTCTTTGTGGTCTATGATGTGGTTGATAGTTCTTCTTTCTTCTTGGATCATGCCTAGATGATCCTGCCTCATCATTTACTTCCTCTGCCCGACCTTGCTCTCTTTCTTCATTGGTTGGTCTTTGTCCTTGTCCTGCAGAGAGTGTCTTGCCTCCTTGTGTTACTCACTGGTTCACGGGGATATCATCATAGTTCCATGATGGCTCCTTTATACTTTCTTCATCTGAGGAACTCGCTAAATTTGATGCCTCCATCACAACTTGCCTTCGTCCTCATTGTTTGGGCCTTGCTTGAGTGGTGTCCTAACTGGGGGCTCATCAGTAGATGTGGGAGGGGAATAATTTATTTCTTGTGTTACATCTCTCTCTTGTGAAGCTTCATCCCCCTACGATGGAATGCTACCAAAGTGTGTCCGTGCACTCGAGTTTCGTCTAGAAGAATGGCTTGTGGTTTGATGCTTCTTGTGGGGTGTCATCCATGTTGGGCGCTGTCGTAGAGGGGTGTGAAGGGAGGCTGACGTTCATCTAAAAGAATCACGCTAACCTAACCGTGTGACTACACGCAGGGTGCTTCTAAGTATGCCTAGGGCCTTCGGTTGATTTTTCAGTTTAGGTGTGATAAAAACCTATATGTTTCTAATATATGGGAGTGCAAATTAAGAACTAATTATTTAGACTAAGGACCGTAAGGACGAGCATTTCTATAATTTTGTATAGTTTCTAATTGATAAGACAAAACTAAGTTCTCGTTTGTAATTTTATCTTTAACAAAGTCAACTTCTTCGTTCTCAATTTGATTTGAGTTAGGTTTTCTAACTAAATTAGGTGGGAATAAGTCTTTCTTGTCCTCCGGTTCTGGCAAAACTATGGTAATTAAAGGTAAAATTCTAGAAAGAAGACGATCGTAATCTAACGTGTGTAAAGTTTCATTAACTACTTTATCTTTAATAATTTCAACTTCTATATTTTCGTTATTATTTGAACTATCAATTGAAGACGGAAGCAATGCTCCTATTATTAAGTTTTCTAATTCTTGATTCTTAATATCAGAATCGTTTGAAGATACTAGTTTAGAACTACTTGTAGATCCTGATTCTTTAGACATATGAAATAAAAAAGTAAAGATCTCAATTAATTTTCAGAGATACAGTATGAAGAATTTCAAAATCAATCTTATTTAAGCCTATACAATAAGCCTATACAAAAGTTTATCATAAGTGCTTATACAATTCTCTTAATAGATAATCCTATACAACTTAATAAACAATCTTCAAATATTGTGTTTTTGTGATCCTGTATGCTTGTTTTCTCGTATCCTCCTTTGTAATCTCTTCAATGATCTACAGGAATTCATTAAGCATAAGTATGCTTTTAGTAAACATAAAACACTCATTTAATAATTTTACATTATAACTTAAACCTATACTAACACATGTATACATAAACTTTTAACTTCCTATCTTTCATGCATATGTATCCTAACTTATATGTATACAATATAAACATATACGTATATACTAATTTCTCTCACTCATGCAAAGCATTATTGATTACTCATGCATACATTTATGCTAATCATGCTCATTCATATGCATATGCAAAAGACACATATATATACATGCACATATACAATCATACAAGCATACATTTCTTATCATGCACATGCATACACATGCACTACACTTATTAACATACATTCATACATGCTAACATGCATACTTTCATCATACATAAACTCATGCACACATATGCATGCATAAACATGCACACATATGCATTCATGCATCCCCCCTTTCTCTCTCTCTCTCGATCTCTCTCTCTCACTCTCTCGTATTCATACTCTCATATTTTCCAAACCCACTAACGATGACAATAGCACTAATTCAATGGTATATGCATAGACATAGAAACACGTAGACTGCTCAACGCTCCCATAACATTGCACGCACCAGAAATGGACCCGTAATGTGCTCATACATGTTGCTCTGCTTAATGCGCGCAGAAAGGGAAGGGCAATAACGTAAACAGGATGAAGGTCCAGATAATAGTTGTGACAAGCATTACGAAGAAGCAAGCAGACAATAGAACTGTTCCTGAACTATCATCATCTTGAAAAATTTGAGCAGGATCATCATCACTAGGCAATATGGCTTGGTTCGATTCTGGAAATAACTTTATAATATCCTTAACAAACAATCCAAACCACGTTATACTTGAGGAACTAACCACGTTCTATGCCTAACCAGACGTAGATTAACGTCTCTCTCACTCACTCTCTCTCTCTCTCTCTCTCTCTCTCTCTCTCTAGCTCCCTTCTTCATGCCCGCGTGACTAGCGTTTTTTTATCTGTAGCAGATGAGAATCATATCTCTCTCTCTCTCTCTACACACGCATACATACATTCACGTAATGGCAGGTTGCAACTCCTGATTAAGGAAACCTTCAAAACTTCAGAGCTCGGAGGTGTGACAACAAATACACAGAAACCTACATGAAGAGCAGGAGAAAGGAGGAGAACGTACAAGAAGATGAACACATGAGAAGCAAGAAGAATGAACAATTATGATCGAACACACAGGGAAATGCGAGGGGAACAAAAGTGGCAAGCAAACTCGATGGGAATCGATGCCTATATACAGACATGTGTCGCAAGCCTCTCTCTCTCTCTCTGTCTCTATGGCAAATGCCCAATCACAGCGTGAAGGGGGCCCTTGCTTATCTGTAGTAGATCAATGAAGGAGGCAGGGAGGAAGGTGAAGATCTCCCTCTCTTAGTGCTTTGATTACTCCTCTAGTAATCTCTGTCTTACAGAATCTCAGTAGGCAGCACCCTCGATCTATGAATACGATTAGATATTTCTCACTTTTTACGCAATTCTTGCATCTGTGCGTATCGATCTCTGTAGTCCGACTCCCTCTACCTGCCCATGTGCGATTGGAGCCACCTTTTCTATCTCTGGTGGTGTGCAATAGTAGGCGAATCATTTCTCGCTCTGTACGTGAGTCATAGATTTTCTCCCTACGTCTTTCTCTATGATACACGAGAGCGCCTGAGCATGTGAGTGCTAATCAATGCTAATCAGCGGATGACTCATTCACTGTCTGTTCTGAATGTTGCGCAACACTTACAGAGCGATGAGCACCCTCATAACACATGTAATATCAGTTCTACAACGCCACAAAATACCTTTCTTTCTCTCTCTCTGTCTCTCTCTCACGATCTCTCTCTCTCTCTCATTGGGAATCGACGTACCTGCAGGAATTCATTAAGCAAAAAAAACAAGCATTCATACATACATACATATATATATATATATATATATATATATATCGAACATAGACGCTATGTATGTTTACCATTTTACAATAGTTAGTTATACAAACTAACACTAAATCATGCATGCCTAAATGAACTTCTATTAACTTAATGTAAACTAAAACTTTTACTAACGTAAGAACTTTTTGGATTTTATGATTAATATAAATAATCAATTTTAGGTAACATAAAACGTAGTAGATATATTTTATATTTATTAAATAAAATATTACTTATTATGTAAAATAACTATCATAAAAAAAAAATGGTACATTAATTTTTATTTTAATACTAGTGTCACTTATATCTATTAGTTAAATCAATTAATAATTAAATAAATTAATACTTATAATTGACGCACATATAAATAATTAGGATCATGATTATACTCATAGGGTTTTACTCAATTATGATTTAAGTTATATAAATATCATGATTAACATGTTTTTAAGCTCATAGGTAATACTAATTCATTTTATTAAGATAAATCATATTTAGAATAACCACATACAATAACACACGTATCCATAAAGTTTTCTACACTTACATGAATTAAATAGATAGATTTTCTTGTGAGAACTCTATTTAAAATATGTTCATATGCATAAATAACCACACAAAAAATTAAAAAAAATCATAGGTACATTAATATGTATAGACTCTTAGGCTAATGCATAGACATAAACACAAATGCATACTCTTACTTATTTATTCACATAACACACATATTTATAGTTCATAAGTAAAGTCATTCATGGGATTAATAAAATTATAACTATAGAGAGTATACATAAGGGTAAATACAAAGATGACTTCAAGGGTTCAACCAAAGATCTCTTGCCATTATTCAAAGTTCTGAATATATGCCCATCTTTTGCCTGCAGGTACTTCAAATAAAAATTAGTCAATCAAAAAGAATGTGAGAGAGATTTCAACTAATTGACTTTAAATCAAAATATTTTTATTTTCCCATATATTAAATCGAGTAAAGAAATCCTATTTTGACTGCAGGTACTTCAAATAAAAATTAGTCAATTAAAAAGAATGTGAGAGAGATTTCAACTAATTGACTTTAAATCAAAATATTTTTATTTTCCCATATATTAAATCAAGTAAAGAAATCCTTCCGACATCTGCCCCCACCAAACCTGCACATCGTCCTCGATGGGCAAACCTGCACTTCAATAGGAAGCAGTATCAAATTCTTTGATAAAATTTGTTATTGAACTCTAAATTATATTATAAAAAATGCTTCTAATTTCTAATTATGTTTTTGATAATAAAGAAAATCTCTAAAATTACATAAATATGAATTAGAAATCGTTTCAGTCAATGCATATAGTCAAAAATACAAATTTAGAAAATCCTATAAAGGTTATTTAGATAATTGAGGTACTTACCATTACATTAACCTTGTTCTTAAGTAAATTTTAATTTATATAAGTATGCTTTCTTTTATTTCCTAGACGTCTGTCATAAGATACATCTAACTAACTCTCCTGCAGCAAACCTTCACCTCATATAGCCCGCATAATATTCCAAAAGTGGTTTCGAGACCACAATTGAATTATATTCTTCTTTTTCTTTTCTTTTGTATTCTCTTTTTTCTTCTCTTTTTTTCATCTTGCAGTAGCCATTAATATACTGCTTGATGTTCTCATTTTTCTCTTTTCTTCATTTTTCTTTGCAACTTTTTTGTTTAAGGGGAAATGCTTAACCCCTAATCAGAGCAGAGGATCTAGAAATTTGCTACAGCTAGAATTAGGATCTCATTTGCTAAACGGGTTCAAAAAGTAAAGAACTCTACTAGTATAAAGTAAATTTTTCTTTTAATAGGGGTTGCAGTTCAAGTTTTCCGCTCTCCTATCTTCACAACGCATTACAAGTTCTCTAAATCACACTTTCAACCTATATACATTTTCCTACTTTAATTTCACGTTCATTATTTACATAATTTTAATAACTTTCCTCTTAATATCAGAGACAAATAGAACTCTATTTATGAAATGCATGAAAAGGAAATTAATTAATACAAATAATTGGAATTAAGTCACCTGGTTATTCTTCGGCTTCATCTTCATCCTCCAAGAAGTCTTCGTCCAATTCGAACTTACTGTTTTCTCTTCTTTTAAACAACTTGATTCTTTTCCCTGCAATCAATTTTCTTAACACAGAACCATCAAATTCACGTAATTTATATGTACCTGTTTCATAAACTGAAACAACAACGTAAGGTCTGAACCAACGTTTAGTTAGTTTCCGACGTGCATCGTATTGAGTATCAAACGTACTATCATATACAAGCACCCAGTCACCACTCTCTATTGGTTGCGGTCTTAATCTATGTTTCTTATCAAAATATAATTTATTTTTTAACCTAGATGTTTTTAATTTTTTTATTGCTTCTTTAAGATTTTCACTTCCTTGCTTTAATTGCTTAATTCTAAGTGCTAATAAGTCCTCTCTTGAAACGTTATCTTTCCAACCTAAATTCATCCAATTAATTATCTGAGTATGAATGGGAAACAATGGTTTCTGACAATACATGAGTTCAGCTGGCATAAAACCAGTTGTTCTGGTGTATGTCATGCGATCAGCCCAAAGAGCAAATGGGAGATATTTTGGCCATTGACCAATATCTCCATGGCAAGCTTTTGAAATAGCCTTCACTATGGAAGGATGACCTCGTTCTATTTTACCGTTCGCTTCTGGGTTATAAGCACTCGTAAGAGACAATCGAATCCCATGTTGTGCAAAGAACTCTCTTGCCTCTCTCGCATCTAACTCACCTGTATCCGCTACTACTTTTTCTATATATCCAAATCTCGATAATACTTCTTCCTAAAGGAATACACATACATTATAAGTAGTATTGGAACGAAGCGCTCTAATCTTTGACGTGGTTTGTCAAATCCTCTCGTGCAAGAACAATATATCTCATGCAATCATGCTTTTAGGCATGGAGACAAGGTCAACTACCCACTTGTAATGAATACAAGGTGGATAGGTCGGGTGAAGGGGATCTCTATGCTTGACAGAGGAGTGTAACTGGCACATACTACAAGTGTTCACAAGTTCTTTAACAATTACATACATCCTCGACCACCAGTAGCTTTCCCTAATCTTCTCATATGTAGCTACAAAGCCTTTATGACCAACCCAAAGGCTTTCGTGCATCTCATGCATTACTTGCACTTGAAAAACCTTCAAACCTAATACTCTTTGAGGGTTTCGAACCTTTCCTCTAGCATGTCTCCAAAGATATCCATCTTTCAAGAAGAAGTTGAAAGACTTCTTCCTGATGTTCCAGAATCGATTTGAAGACCAGCTTGGGGAAGGCTGAAATGAACTCAGATAGTTTCCTATATCTCGCCACTCTCCTTCATAATCACATTCTCTAAATCTCTCATACACATAGGTAGATGTTTCATAATTTATTTAATTAATATGATTATTTAATGCTTCAATATCATTGTCAAATTTTGCTCTTGAAAGCATATCAACGACAGTGTTATGTTTACTGGCTATATGTACAAAAGCAGGATTAATGAATTTAATATAGGCTATCCATCGTAGTATAGCTATATCCGGAGATGAACAATTAGCTATTAAACCTATTAATGGAAGACAATCGGTCTCTACTATTACATTAGCTCCTATAAAGTATTCTTTATCTGTTTTTAAAGCTGTAACTAATCCCCATAGTTCTCTCTTAATTTGAGGGTAATTCTTTTGAGTTTCATGAAGAATCTTCGCTCCAAAGCGAACTGCATACCTTTGCTCCTCCTCAACATCCTGCCCAATGACCCAGCCTATACCAATAGGACTAGTGTCAACAGTTAGGATTACAGGCTTATGTCCTGTATAGTCAATACGTTTCAAAAGAGGAGCATTGATAAGCAATTGCTTTAGACGCCTCATTGTTCTAGAATGCTCATCAGTCCAAAAGAATTTCTTTCTTTTTCTCAATAAATCATAAAGCGGATTTGCTACATGAGCAAAGTGAGGGATCCAGATGACATAGAAAACACATGCACCTAGGAATCTCCTTACTTCACTTACATTGCGACATCTCTCAGAAATCCTACTAATGGCATCAGCTTTTACTGGATAGGGTCTACGACCATAATGGCCACATAAATGCCCAACTATTAGCACTTCATTAACACCAAAAGTTGATTTCACTAGGGAGAAAGTTAGTCCAACCTCTTCAAATCTTTCAAATATCTTTTCACAATCTGAAATATGGTTAGAAACAAACTTTTTGCAACGAGATGAATCTAAACTTTCATCCTTTTCTTTTTCCACACACCCCTTTATTGGAATATCATCAATAAAAGGCATCGTCACTTTTGGGATAAAGTCATGTAGGACCAGATTCATAGCATTCATCATGTGTGCCACAGAATTCGTGGCTCCTTGTGGTAAAGTACACATACGTACTAAACCCAAAGGAGTCTTCATCGTGGTCACATCTCGACTCTCAATTGCTAATTGAAACTGATCATAACCTGAATACAGGTCTCCCATTGAATAGATGGAGTGACCTGGAAATGCCTCGACAAACTCATCTACAATGGGACCCGTTCCTACATTCCTAATAGTGACTTTATTCACAGGCTGCAAATCCTGAATAAAGTGTAGCTTCCCACTCTTTTTCGGTACCGTGAACCACCTATTAGAGTATGGTGTTGAGGATGGTTCCAAGATTCTCATGGCAATCTTCTCCTTTAACAGTCTCATTAGCTCAGGTAAATGAGCCTTTGGAACTGGAATCGGACAAAGATTCCAAGGAATATGCGGTACTGTGAAAATAACCATCGGAGCTACTAACTTTGGGCCTGCACATCCTATCTCATGTGGGAACAAAGAAAAAGCTTTACCATGACGAACAATCATCTTGGTAAACTGCTCTTTTTCAATTTGAGAAAGAAATTCATCACCGAATTTAATATTTTTCTTACTCTCATCAGTAAATATGTGACCTATCTTAGTTCGATATCTAAGAATAGGATCATTTGATACTCGACGAAGTATGTCATGACTATCTTTGGGTAAGGGTTGAGCTACAGGCTTTATTTTCTTTTCTACAGTTTTGTATTTAGTTTCTATGCTAACTTCATGTTCTAGGATAAATTCACTAATAATCTCATACTCTTGAATAGAGTTAAGAATTATCAGATTTGATTCAAAATTTTCATGAGAAACACTTTCTAGCTCTTCTAATAGAGTGGAACTTTTTGATAATTCAATTATACTCTCAATTTTCTCATGACTTGAAATTAATCCAGTTTTTCTAAAATATTTTTCAATTTGTTTTCTAAATGTTTTAATAAGGTTTTCTTTAGTAATATAATGTAAACTAGTTGTAGGACTACAAATTAGATAATTTTCAAATTTATGTTCATTGATAGGCGAGACATCAAAACACCGTCCACTATTGTCTCGCTCAATAGTGGAGTCTAACAAAAATTTTGATCATAGTACGCTCCATATTCTCTTACAGCCAGTGGATCATCACAAACATGACTGATCGAGTCAATGGGATTTCTTCTTAAGCTCTTTCTACTTCTAGTATGGTTTGGGCAAACCGTCATAACTTGCAAAGAATCCATCCCTGATTTGGATCGAATTCTTGCATACGTTGATCCATCGTTCATTGCTTTTGTTTCCATTCTCATTTCAGCTATAAATGGCTGTCCAAGAATCACTTCATATGAGCAATTATCTTGAACGAAGAAGTGAAACTCTTCTCGAACACCACCTATCATAATAGGCACATTCGCACATTCACCCAACAAAATGCCAGAGCCATTGTCAGCTGTTCTCATCCGCCAACCGTGCTCTTTATCAATTGGCCACCTAAATTTGTCAAAGAACTTTTTTGAAATCATGTTTATCTCTGACCCCGAGTCAATGAGAGCCAAAGCTAAACAAGAATCTTTCTCATCCCCGATTCTAATCTTTACTTCTGGTGTGTCTCGTGCCCAGAAGGTAGAATTGTATTTACTTTCACTTTTTAACATTTCTTTATTAGGTTGTATAGGTCCTAGAAAATTTCTATTTACACTTCCTATTGTAAATTCTTCATTATCCTCATAATCACTTTCACTCAATGTAACTGCATCATTCATAGCTAGGGTTTTTTCTGCCACATCTTGTATGTCCTCGTCTTGTGGCAAAGGAAAGCATCTTCTTCTAATAAGCCGAATGAAACTGTCCTTGAACTCCGGTTTCGCTATGGAAAACACTTGCTCAAGTGACATCGTTACTTGACTTTTTAGAAGAATGTCATTTAAAATCTCCCTAGCATCATTTTTCTTTTCGAGCTCAAAAATCATAATAGCACGTGGAGCTCTTCTTCCCTTTTTCTTCCCTTTCTCTTCATTTTGCTTTTGATCCTCTTTATTTTCACGTTTAGAGGTTTCCAATTTCTTATGTTCTTCTTGCGATTGAACATTTTCATCGGTCGGTTTTTTGCCTTCCTTTATCATTTTCCTCTTCTCTTCTTGAGATAAATTTGATTCATCAAATTGAACTTTTTTGTCAGTTTTCTTTTCATCTTCTCTTGTTTGTCTCCTAGTTACCCTCCTATCACCTTCTTCTACATCATCGTGCACATCTTCTTGTCTCCGTTTTTCCTCAACATTAGCAATGTGAGAAAAGATAGAAGATTGATCTACAGGAGATTTACATGCAGTCTTGTACATTATCTCGTCTCTAGCTCGTACCAGTGCCTCATTTGAATATGGATTTTGGCTAGGCATTGAAGAAGGCCTATCCTCGACCGGCTCTAGTCTTGCAGCCGAAGTACTGTGTACTGTTAAATTTTCATAAAGCTTTTTCATTCCTCCTTTGCCCCAATTGACGGACAAAGGAAGACATGACCTAAAGTCACATAATCGTCTATCTATTTCCACAACTAATTGATTCGCCTTAGCACTTTTTAATTCTTCACAAGCAAATGATGCGTGCTCCTGACTATCGCACCAAACACAGCGCTTCACGCCAGTCCCTCTTTTTTCATTATTTCTTTGAAAGGGTGGCTATACAGCAAACTGAGGAGCTTGTTGAGAAGCAAACTGAGGAACTTGTTGTGGTACTGGCTGAAAGACTGGTTGAGGTGGAACATACTGAGGCATAACTTGTTGAATAGGTGGTGCTTGCCCTGTACCACTATTACTAGCCCCTCGATCATTAAAGCTCATGGAATAAACTTGTTTATTTAAATTGGCAACCTCTTTTGAAAGAGATGCTTGCATGTTCATGACATTCTCCATCTGTTTACATAGAATATCCAATTGAAATTCTATGGGAGCTTTAGTGGCAGCTGAATTATTAGCCGTAGGTATAGTAGCAGGCATTGGCATGTCAACTTGCCTTATAGCAGGAGTCTCTCTAGGCTGAGAAGCATTAGGTCTAGAATATAAAATTGTTTGCCTTTGCTTCATTTGAGCAACAACCTCTATCTCTTTTTTGACTTTCTTCCAGTCATCAGTTAGCCCATACCTTTTTCCCGGCTCCTCTATTCGTCTTTCAATTTCAGCCCTATCTTCTGGATTAAGTATCTTAAGAAAATATATAATTACATCTGGATTAATAGCATTTCTATCATCTTGGGGAAGTTGAGCCAGATGTCTCATAAACTCACTGTGAAGATGAGTTAAAGACTCATTACTCTTAATAGTGTTTAACCAACGCAGAAATCCTTCACGACTATGCTGGCTAAAATCTTCGAGGTAGAACATTTTATGAAGTTCCTTTCCAAATTCCTCCCATGTTTTTTCAGCATGCTCTTGAATAGATTCGAGAATTGAACTAGAAACAACACGTCCAAAGTATTTAACTAGCACATCTTCAAGTAATCCCTGGATTTGCACTTGCTCCTCAAATGCATCTAGGTATTCTGTAATGTTTAATCCGGTAAATTTTCCTTTTTCTTTGAGAATAGCTTGGACTGTACGTGTCCCTTGCTTTTCTATCATCATGTTCCTAAACATCTCCTCCATTTTGCGTTCCTGATAACGCTTCGAATAGAGAAGAAGTTCCCTAATAGCCGGATCTAATTGCTCTCTAAATTGTCTAAATCTATCACTAGTTGATAAAGCCAGGGATGGCTTTACCCTAGTCCTAGGCTTTACTAGTTCTAATCTTCTTTTTCTAAAATAATTTTAATTTCTAAACCCTAAATTATGACTTATCTCTTATATTTACTCTTTTTCAATTTTAAAGGGTTTTTAATAAGGTAATTTTTATTAAATAGTTTTTCTTGATTTAAGTCTTTTATTTTACTATTAATTTCTTTAAAATTAATTTCTTTGAAAAAAAAAGCATTAACTATAAGTTAAAAAGAAACCTAAATTTAAACTATTTTTATGCTATAAGCTATCTTTTTATGCAATAAAACAAACAATCTTTCTTTTTCAAAACTTAAACTCTTTTCTTTTTAATGATGCAAAAATAAGATTTTCCTAAAAATGCTAATATTTAAATGCTTTAAGTCAAAATTATATTTCCTAGATACAAAAGAAAGATTCAAATATTCTTTAAATGCTAATATGAAGGTGCTTAGATCCTACGTGCAGATGAAAACAACTTTCTTTTAAAGTGATGTGTGTAAACTAAAAATAAAGAACTTAAAATAAACACCTTACTTGATAATATTTTTGCTGAAGAGGTTCGAAAATGAACGTTAAAACAATCTTAAACACAAAACTAAAATGACTATGAATATATCTTGATTCTCTTGAAGGTTGAGGGAGGGGGTTCTGAAACGACGAAGCTCCACCAGTTGGAAATCCTTCTTCCACGGTTTTGTCAGAGCTTCAATCTTCAAATTTCCTGCATACAAGAAAAAAATGAAATTAGGGATTTAAATAAAAACTGAAAATGTAACGTAAGTCCTAGACACACTATCATCACGCTTCACGTCGGGTTCACCAAAGCTGTCGTAGAGGGGTGTGAAGGGAGGCTGACGTTCATCTAAAAGAATCACGCTAACCTAACCGTGTGACTGCACGCAAGGTGCTTCTAAGTATGCCTAGGGCCTTCGGTTGATTTTTCAGTTTAGGTGTGATAAAAACCTATATGTTTCTAATATATGGGAGTGCAAATTAAGAACTAATTATTTAGACTAAGGACCGTAAGGATGAGCATTTCTATAATTTTCTATAGCTTCTAATTGATAAGACAAAAATAAGTTCTCGTTTGTAATTTTATCTTTAACAAAGTCAACTTCTTTGTTCTCAATTTGATTTGAGTTAGGTTTTCTAACTAAATTGGGTGGGAATAAGTCTTTCTTGTCCTCCGATTCTGGCAAAACTATGGTAATTAAAGGTAAAATTCTAGAAAGAAGACGATCGTAATCTAACGTGTGTAAAGTTTCGTTAACTAGTTTATCTTTAATAATTTCAACTTCTATATTTTCATTATTATTTGAACTATCAATTGAAGACGGAAGCAATGTTCCTATTATTAAGTTTTCTAATTCTTGGTTCTTAATATCAGAATCGTTTGAAGATACTAGTTTAGAACTACTTGTAGATCCTGATTCTTTAGACATGAAATAAAAAAGTAAAGATCTCAATTAATTTTCAGAGAAACAGTATGAAGAATTTCAAAATCAATCTTATTTAAGCCTATACAATAAGCCTATACAAAAGTTTATCATAAGTGCTAATACAATTCTCTTAATAGATAATCCTATACAACTTAATAAACAATCTTCAAATATTGTGTTTTTGTGATCCTGTATGCTTGTGTGTATTTGGAGCAAACTCTCTAGGCACACGAACATGGATACTTGTTGATGCAGGGGCATGAGGACGTTCTACTGTAAAGTTTGTGATACATGGCAACACCATCTTTGATAATGACCAGCAATATCAAAAACAAAGATGAAAAACTAGTTGGAAGGGACTCTAAAGCATATGTTTTGCTCAAATGAGTTAATATACACTGAAAATGAGACTTTAAAAAAACTCATTTTTTATTCAAATACATGCATGAGTTTGATGATGTGGAAAGTAGATCCTCTTTCTCTCTCTCTAGAAGAAGAAAGAGAGAGGCCTACTAAAGCCTAAAAAAAAGCCTACTCCAGTCTACTAAAAAGTGCCCTATTAAATGCACTTTGTCCCCTTAAACAAGAATAAAATTAAGCTTAATCCCTAAAAATTAGGGATCCTTATAAGGCCCATGCAGGGTTCATTTTTTCCCCTAATGATGGAGAGATACACATACGACTCTCTTAGACTTCTCCCCTATTATTATAGCATGTATAAAACTAATCCAAAACCTTCCTTATACAGCTAAACTCATGATAGAAAGTTGCATGGAGGTATTACATGAATCAAGTGCTCAAATAAGCAAAATATGGCTAGACCTTGGGAACGAGCCACATCGACCTTCCACTAAGACACCATTGTAGCTCCCTCGTGGCTCACTAACTTGAATCACCATGTTCTAGAACTCATGTGGTATTTTGGCTATCCGTTATCAATATTATGAGCCTTCTTGAAATATTTAAAGACCTCCCAAATGAATTTACATAATTTGGAACTTGTACCTATACATAAAACAAATGATCTCAACATTCTCTCACTCAAGTTCCAAAGGGTATTTCCTTCATGCCAAGAATATAGTTGAATTTTTGAACCTTAGGTCCATCCAAGGATTTAGTGAAGATATTTGCAACTTGATCCTTTGTTCCAAAAAAAGAGACCTACACTTCATTGTTTATGGCCTTCTCTCAAACATAATGATAGTGTACCTTTATATGTTTTCTTCCAGCATGAAAAATAGGATTTGAGGTCATATGTGTTACTGTTAGTGTCCATGTGAAAGGCCAAATGGCCACCGGACACTTCTTTGTATATGTTCTTTAATAAAACATATAGTGGCCTGGTCAGTCACAGACTGTAAGTTCGACCCCATTTGTAAGACCTAAGAAGTCTGTCTTCGTGCTCCCTGTGTACTGCGTTTTCTGCGTATTCTACAACCTCTGTGCGGAGTACTGTGTGTGCCGTCAGGAGCTAGTTTTTCTACTCCGAGCATATCGTCGTGGAGCTCTCGAAAAGGAGAGTGCAGTGTGGTGCAGCGCCATCGAAATACTTCACTGGTATCAGAGATCTCAGGCACATCCGGTGGATCAGGGTCTAGTGCTAGCGTTCCGAGGAGGAGCTATAACTTGTAGGGCAAAGACAATTTTGAGATCCAAAAATTTGATGGCACAAACTTTTCTCTATGGAAGAATCAGATTAAAGATGTGCTGATTCAAAGAAGGAAATGGAAGCCAGTAAATGGGATTTCAAAGAAGCCTGCTGACATGGATGAAGATGATTGGGATGAGTTAGATGAAATGGCCAGGTCTACCATTCGCTTGCACCTAGCAGATAATGTTTACTTTACAGTATTAGACTGTGAAAGTGCAGAGGAGCTTTGGAAGAAGTTATGCAATACATATGAAAAAGAGACGGCATCAAATAAAGTATATCTGATGAGAAGATTATACGACCTTCGTATGAAGGACACAGATAGTGTTGCTGCTCATCTAAATGAGTTTGATGCCATATTCTCCCAGTTACAGGCTCAGAAAATGGATATGGACAATGAAATGAAAGCAGTATTGCTGTTATGCACCCTGCCATCATCATGGGATACATTTTGCACAGCTATTAGCAATAGTGCACCAGGTGGTAAACTCGTCTATGATGACATATGTGGAGCACTCTTGAGTGAGGAGATTCGTAGAAAATCTATGGTTGGCACTCAGAGTGGAGATGCATATAATGTTCGTGATTCTTACCAAGGAAAGAATCAACAACGTGGCAGGAGCAAGAACAAGGAAAAGAATGGTCAATGGAATAAGAGCAGAAGTAAATCAAGGAAGAGGGATATTGAATGCCATTATTGTCATAAGAAAGGACACATGAAGAAAGATTGTTATGCATTAAAGAATGCTAAAGGTAAAGGACAGAATGTTGATGGGCATGTTAAACAGTTACCTGCACCATCTACTTTGATTGTGAAGATTGAAGAAATTAATGCTATTTCTGATGATGCTGATGTGTTGACACTTGATAGTACTGTGCCATCTGAGGCACTTATGGCTGATTCTCTTTCCCACACCTGGCTGCTAGATTCTGGTGCTTCTTTCCATGTGACACCACATAGAGAATGGTTCTCTAATTATGCAGCAAAGTCTCTTGGTACCGTGAGACTTGGTGACTCTTACCAGTGTGATGTTGTGGGGATTGGAGATGTGGTTGTGCAGTTCATTGACGGTTCAAAATTTACTATGCATAATGTACGCCATGTACCTCAGTTATCACGCAGTTTGATGTCAGTTGGTCAACTTGATGACCTTGGTTACAAGGTGGTCTTCTATGCTCAGTCCTTTCGTATATCAAAGGGCAATATGGTTATTGCAAAAGGAAGGAAAGTTGGCTCACTTTACCCTTTATTTGTATCACAGAAAGAACACTTGTTAGCTGTTACTGAACAGCCTATGGCTTGTATTTGGCATGGTCGTTTGGGCCATATATCTCGTAGTGGAATGGAAAATCTTTCTCGTTCTGGCTACTTACCTGTGTTATCTTTCTCTGATTTTTCATTTTGTGAGCATTGTCAATATGGAAAGCAAACCAGAAATGTGCATAAAATGCACATTGACTCTTCAGTTCAGCCTTTAGATCTTGTTCATACAGATGTGTGTGGTCCTATGCCCACTAGGTCCTTAGGTGGTTCTCTTTACTTTGTCACTTTCATAGATGATGCTACTAGAAAAGTCTGGGTATATCCTATCGAATCGAAGGATGATGTATTCCCTACTTTCAGAAAATGGCTTGCTTCAGTTGAGACTGAAAAAGGAACTAAGCTTAAGGCTTTACGTTCAGATAATGGGGGTGAGTATACCTCACATGAATTCAGCCTTCTCTGTCAGTGTAGAGGGATTCGTAGAGAGTTTACAACTCCTTATACCCCAGTACAGAATGGTGTAGCTGAGAGGATGAATAGAACTATTCAAGATAGAGTAGTCTCTATGTTGCATCATGCAAACCTCTCACAAGGTTTTTGGGCAGAAGCAGTATTGACTGCAGTTCATGTGATTAACCTTTCACCTAGTACTGCCAAAGGTCTGAAAGTGGCACAAGAGTTATGGACAGGGAAACCACCATATTATGATCATCTTTGAGTTTTTGGGTGTGAAGCATATGTTCATATACCCAAGAATCTTAGACAGAAGTTGGACCATAAGTCAAAGAAATGCATTTTTCTTGGATATGGTCGAGAAGGACAATTTGGATATCGCTTATGGGATCCTGAAACACGGTCAGTGATCAGAAGTAGTGATGTCATTTTTAATGAGTCTAAGATGCATAAACAACCGATTAAGGAGGTTGAAGTGAGAAGAGTGGTGTTTGAGGTATTGTCCTCCGGTTAGCATGCATAAAAATGTTGCACATAGGGATGTTCAAGAGAATGTCCATTCAGATCAGTCTGCACATGTTCCTGTTCAGCAACCATTGAGACGTTCTGCACGTGTCTCATATCCACCTGATAGATATGTTCCAGGTTTAGATTTTGTTATGCTAACAGATGCCGGTGAGCCCTCTTGCTACAAAGAGGCTATGCAGACAGAGGATCATGTCAAGTGGGAGCGTGCCATGAAGAGTGAGTTGGATTCTATTCACAAGAATGGTACTTGGGACTTAGTACCTTTGCCAAAGGGCAGGAAAGCTTTACCATGTACATGGGTATATAAGCTAAAATTCACATCAGATAGTGCTTCTCCAAAATATAAAGCACGACTTGTTGCAAAGGGTTTTAAGCAACAACATGGTGTTGATTTTGAGGAAATCTTCTCTCCAGTGGTCAAGATGACTACTTTGCGCATGTTGCTTGGATTCGTTGCAATGGAGGACTTAGAGCTAGTCCAAATGGATGTGAAAACATCTTTCTTGCATGGAGATCTTACAGATGAGATCTATATGGAACAACCAGAGGGTTATGTAGTTCCTGGCAAGGAAAGTCTCGTTTGTAAGCTCAAGAAGAGCTTGTATGGACTTAAACAGTCTCCTAGACAATGGTACCAAAAGTTTGATGCTTTTATGAAGTCCCAAGGCTATTCTCGGAGCAATGAGGATCATTGTCTCTACACAAAGAGATGTTTTGATGGCAGCTTGATATGCTTGATACTTTACGTCGATGATATGTTGATTGCTGGGAAGTCCTCTTATGATTTGTCAATTCTCAAAAAGAAGTTGAGTCAGACATTTGATATGAAGGATTTGGGGGATGCCAAACATATTCTTGGCATGCGCATTACTCGTGATAGGAGTAAAAGATGCATATACTTGTCTCAAAGTGAGTACATATCCAAAGTACTTCATCGATTCAATATGCAGGGTGGAAAGGCATTGAGTACACCTTTACCCACATATGTGAAATTGAGCAAGGATGACTGCCCCAAATCAGATGAGGAAAAGGAATTCATGATCAAAATTTCCTATCAGTCTGCTGTTGGTAGTCTCATGTATGCTATGGTAGCTACGAGACCAGACATTGCATTTGCAGTGGGAGTTGTGAGCAGATATATGTCTAATCCTGGCAAGAAACATTGGGAAGCGGTCAAAATGATTTTGAGATATCTGAGTGGCACTAAGGACAAGTGTCTATGCTTAGGTAGAGGGAAAGCATCCATTATTGGTTACACAGATTATGACTATGCTGGTTGTGTAGACAATCGTAAGTCTACATCAGGGTACATTTTTCATTTTGCTGGAGGTGCTATCTCTTGGAGATCTCGTCTTCAAGAATGTACAGATGTTTCCACCACAGAAGCAGAGTATGTTGCAGCAAGTGAGGCATGTAAGGAAGCATTGTGGCTTTCTCATCTTGCTTGCGATATGGGTTTGCCTCAGCATGTACCTCACTTGCTCAGTGATAGTCAGAGTGCTATTGCTTTGGCTAAGAATCCGGTCTATCATGCAAAGACCAAGCACATTGAGGTCAGGTATCACTTCATTAGAGATTGCTTAGCCACTGAGAGCATTATTCTTGAGAAGGTTCACACTCGAGATAATGCTACAGATGCTTTGACTAAAGCTCTACCACAGGATAGCTTTCGACACTGTTGTCACTTGATGGGGGTTACTTGATTCTTGATCTTACGCAGTCACTTGTATACTGTGTAACATGCCCATCAGGTGGGAGGTATAGTTTGTATACTTACACTCAGGTATTCTTTATCATTCTTTCTTTTTTCTCCCATAGTTACTCTGGCCATATTGGCCTTTAGTGGGAGATTGTTACCGTTAGTGTCCATGTGAAAGGCCAAATGGCCACCGGACACTTCTTTGTATATGTTCTTTAATAAAACATATAGTGGCCTGGTCAGTCACAGACTGTAAGTTCGACCGCATTTGTAAGACCTAAGAAGTCTGTCTTCGTGCTCCCTGTGTACTGCGTTTTCTGCGTATTCTACAACCTCTGTGCGGAGTACTGTGTGTGCCGTCAGGAGCTCGTTTTTCTACTCCGAGCATATCGTCGTGGAGCTCTCGAAAAGGAGAGTGCAGTGTGGTGCAGCGCCATCGAAATACTTCAATATGTATGCTACTCAAGTTATCCCCATATATCAATGGTACATCAACCTGCCCATTCAATTCATGAAAGAACTTTTTAAACCATATAATATCATTAGGAGCTAATGCTAAACCTCTATACTCAAAATCTATAGAAGATGAAGAAAGTATAAGTTGTTTGTTTGAGCTCAATGTTAATGTCTTGTTTCTTGCTATTACCACATATCCACTTGTGGATCTTCTATCATCTTTACATCTAGCCTAATCTACATCACAAAAAACTTTGAGAGTAAGATCCGCATCATAACTATAAAATAATCCTTCATTAATGGGTACCTTTCAAATATTGAAGCACTATTTTCACCACATGCATATGAGCTACTCTAGGTTCGTGCATAAACTGTGGCAATACTCCCACACATAGCATATATCACATCTAGTTTTTGTTGCATTAAAAAAAAATCCTACCATGGACTATAAGCATTCATATCATAAAACTCATCACCTTCCTTTACACTCAACTTTGTACATTACGTTCCATTGGAGTAGAAACAATCTTACATTCTTGCATACCAAACCTTTTCTGCATATCGTATATATATACTTTCTCTTTATCAACAACATACCTTCATTGCCATACACAATCTCAATCCCAAGAAAGTATATAAGCAAACCAAGATTTGAAATTTTAAATTCCTTTCTCAAATTATCTCTAATCTCTTCAATTGCTTCTGCATCATTCTCTCTAATCAACAAGTCATCAACATAAATGCATACATAGACACACATGTAATCTACATATTTTACATGAAGTGAAGGATTAACATGACTCACTGTGTAGCCTTGGAGCATAAGATACTTCACAAACCTTGTATTTCATGCCCTTGGTGCTTGTCTAAGACCATACAATGCCTTCTTTAATTTGCATACATGATTAGGATATTTTGCACCCACATAGCCATCTGGTTTTGACATATACACGTCTTAACTTAACTCACCATTAAGAAAGAAATTCTTTATGTCTAGTTGATATATATTCCATCTTTTACTTGCAGCAAAAGCCAACAAAGTTCTCATTGTGGCCATGTTTACTACTAGACTTTATGTTTCCTCATAGTCCAATCCCTGAGTTTGAGCATATCCTCTTGCTACAAGTCTAGCCTTATATCTTGACACACTACCATCACTATTTCTTTTGATCTTAAACCCCCACTTGCAACCAATTAGCTTTTGTTTTGGTTTCTTTGGAACTAATTTCCAAGTATTGTCACCTTGTCATGCATCCATTCCTTGTTTCATTGCTTTCTCCCACTTTTCATCTCCTTTCAACTCATGATAAGATGTAGGTTTATTTTCTTGCTCAACCTTTGTCATAAAAGCATAATGACTATTCATAAAAGGTTCATAAGTATACCTTTGAGGTTGCTTACTTACTCTTGAAGTTCTTCTTACATCCAATGGAGATGATCTTGCTTTTTTATTAGGAACCTCTAATACAATCCATACTCACATATACTACCAAATTCTTCACCTTCATTATTAAGTTCAACAAGTTTCAATTTACCTTTACTTTTAACACTTGAAGGTGACTCTTGCCTTGATCTTCCATTGAGATGTAGCTCTTTTTCTTCATCCAAACCACTCTTCTCATTATGTAAACTTCTTATGGGGTGAGGTAAGGACTCATCTCCTTCACTGTATCTTCTTCGTCTCCATTTATGACCTGCAAACTTTTCTTATCGACATACCATGAAAGTGATTCATCAAAGTTTACATATCTTGAAACAACCACCTTATTGGAATGAGGATTATAACATATGTATCCTCTTTGAGTACCTGCATAACCAATAAATATGCACTTTTTTGGCTACACATCAAGTTTTCATCTCACTTCACTAGGTACATGCACATAACATATGCAACCAAATACTTTCAAATAACTTACACTTGGTTTCCTTCCATGCCATACCTCATATCGTGTCAAATGATGAATTCTAGTAGTACTCTATTCATAATGTACACACTTGTGCTAATAGCTTCATCCCAAAAGAAAAGTATGCAAACACATACATTTAGCATGTTTCTAGATGCTTCTGCTATGATTCTCTTTCTTCTTTCTGCAACTCCATTTTGTTGTGGGGTATCTACATATAACTTCATCAAATAACTTCAACTTTTTTTGTGGGGTATCTCCATATAACGTCTCTTTTGATACCTTCATCATACAAAAAAAGTTGAAAAAAAACTTGAGAGAAATACTTTCCCTCTCCATCGGATCTTAACTTCTTAACATACCTTCCTGTTTGCTTCTCAAAAAATGATTCAAGCTTCTTGAAAAAATCAAAGGCTTCACTCTTATGTTTAATCAAATACACAAATGTCATTCTATTGTGATCATCAATGAATTATACATAGCACTTATTACAACCCAAGGACGCCTCTTTAGTAGGACCCCATACATCAATGTGTATAAGATCTAGCAAAGCATCACTTACATGGCTAGAATGCTTGAAGGGATGTCTACTCTGCTTGCCCATTTGACATGCTTCACAAAGATGCACCATATGTTTCTTGGTAAGATCAGGTAATCCTTCAACAATCTTAATATTTGATAGCTCCTTTAACCTGTCTACATTCATGTGGCGAATCCTTTTGTGCCATAGATCAAGATTTCCTATTCTATGCATACCATAAGAGAAATATTTTGTATGATTTGGGGTTACCTTGAATGTAAACAATCTTCCTTGTTTTTGACCTCTAGCAATTAAACTTCTTTGCTTGGGATCCTCAATGAAGCAACTTGCATGATTGAATCTCACTTGCAAACCTTTTTCTACCATTTGACCAACTGACATCAAATGCTTAGTGATCGTTGATACATAAGTACATCCTTCAAGCAATCCGTTTTGCACTTATCTTGCATAACAACATCTCCAACCTGCATAATCTTATGTGCTATATCATCTCCTGTTTCAACATTACCTTTACATGAAGGATTATGCATATTTGAAAACCATGAAGTATCATGAGACATACAGTTAGAGCAACCACTATCTACATACCATACATTGCTATTGAAATTCTTCTTAATTTCTACATTCATCATAAGAAGAAGATCATAATCATCACTTTTACCTTCAACATAATTTCCTTGTTTTTTACCTTTTCTTGAATAGCCTCCTCTTCAATTACCACCTTGATTATTTTCATTTTGATAGCAATATTTGGCATAGTGTCCATACCTTCTACATATGTAGAAATTGTTCTTATCTTCACTCCTTTGTCTTTGATTGTACTCGTAGTAGCCTTTCCTACCTTAGCACTTGATCTTCCTCTTCCTCTTGTGATGGCAGAGCCATTTGAAGTGCCTTCATCATCACTCCTTCTTACTCATCCTTTAGTTGAACCTCTGCTTTCTCTTCTTGATGATCTTGCATAAAGATCTTGTCCTTGAGATCCTTTTTTATTTTAAGTAGAACCATTTAGATTCATCTCCTCTATGACCATGAGAGCAACAAACTTATCAAAATCTAGTAATTATCCTTTGACATAAATAGAAGTAATTAATGATTTTCATCTCTCAACATCCTTGAGTCAATTGAGAGTATGTGTAACCAAGCTGTCATTCTCCTAAAGAGCCTGGATTGCTCCTAGTTTAAGAATAATCTCTTTAAATTTCAACAAGTAATCATGGATGGATGTCCTTGTATCTTTCTTTATGTTGTTCAACTCATTTTTGAGTTCCATGCTTTTTACCTATAGCATACAACCTTTCCAATGCAAGCCAAACATCCTTACTTGTGTCTAGATCTTGTATGTGTCCTACCATTGAATCTTGAATATTTTGTGATAAAATGAATATAACACTTTTGTCTCTTTCATTCCAAATTCTAGAATCCCTCAATTGTTGATGATTTGGATACTCTCGTAATATAAGTTTGATATCTGTGTCATCAATGAGACCATACAAACCTCTACCTTACAAGTATGTTGTGATTCTAAATTGTCATGCTTGATAGTTGTTCTTATCAAGCTTCTCTATTTGTGCATGTTGATCACCCATTGTGTAAATAATAAACTTCCTCTTTTAACACTCCTTTTGGATAAATGTGATAAGAGGAAGTATGGTATTTACCTTTGTAATGAAGTTTATGCACCTTTCTTTTGTTGGATGTTGCTTGAGATGCTTCCTTGCTATCTGCTTCTACCTTCATGTAGTGTTGATGATAAACCTCTACTCCAATAGCTTCAAATTCTTTTGGAGCTTATTGACCTCCAAAGTATAGCTAGAAGTAGGTGACACCCCCTAGGAGCTATTTGACCTTCTCACAAACTTATGCATAGAAAACTAGTCATGCTTGCAGAGCTTGCTCTTCTATACTCACTTAGAATTTTTTAAACCTGTTTTGACCTTGTTTATTTGAATGAGCTAAAGAACACTCAAAGTGGATAAATAAACAAGGAGATATGACCTCTAAAATTTTGAGGTTTAATGGAGACCTTTAGCAGAGGTGAACCCGAGAACACACACTACTTGTAGAGAGTAGTCCTCTTAGCTCATAACTCTAATGATTATGAAAATTATGATCATAAAAGTGGACATTAACAGATTTTAATGGACCATCAAAAATGTAATTTCGATATACAAGGAGGGAGATACAAGCTCTGCAATCTCTATCTACAAAACTCTAGTAGCAAAGAGATACATATATGACTCTTTTGGACTTCCAACAAGATCATGGCTTCTCCCCTATTATTATAGCATGGAAAACTAATCAAAAACCATCTCAACACATCTAAATGCATAGTAGACACTTGTGTGGAGATACTACATGACTCAAATTCTCAAATAAGCAAAATATGGATGGACTTTGAGAACTAGCCACATCGACCTTCTAGTAGGACACCACTGTAGCTCCCTTGTGACTCACTAATTTGACTCACTATGTTCTAGAAATCAAATAAGCAAAATATGGATGGACTTTGAGAACTAGCCACATCGACCTTCCAGTAGGACGCCACTGTAGCTCCCTTCTGATTCACTAATTTGGCTCACTATGTTCTAGAAACCATGTGGTATTTTGGCTATACTTTATTCAATAATATGAGCCTTCTTGAAGTATTTGAAGACCTGCCAAATTTACATAATTTGCAACTTGTACCTATACATAAAACAAATGTTCTCAACATACCAACCACAAAGATTTTGGTGGGTTGGGCATTCTAGATGTGGGTGATATGGTGGATAAGCTAGCAATCAAGTGGTTGATCAAAGCATGGTGTGATGCAAAAGGTTCTTGGGCTAAAATGACTCTAAAAACAAATCATCTCTTACGATTATGGGAAACGCTAAGTGGAAGAATCTCAATCCACTCACCTTGATGTTCTCTCAGAATCCAATGACTCCAAAAGGTTTAGACCTTATTTCTTCCATATGGAAGAGTTGGAACAAGATGAAATGGCATATCAAGGTTAATGAAGACGGTAAGTGGGTCTTTGGGATTAGGAAAAATAATTTTTTTTGGTTTCATATTAGGGGAATCAAGGAAGTTGACCCTGAGAGCATCGAGAGAGCAAAGAAGCTATGGAACAAAGGATTTAGTAGATGGAAACATCTTTGGAACAATGAAATAATTCATTGGATAAGACTTGAGGACATTGACCCTATTAGGAGAGTTCATAATGATGATTGGGGCCTTCTCAATTGATTAAGATGGACCAATGGTAATAAATTGGATAAAACTTTGAGGATCTAGAAGTAAATTTATTGGCATATCTCTCTTAATAGGAGATGGTGCATGAATTGGTCTAGCATCAGATGGCAACTTATGTTTAGGGACCTATGGCATCCTCTCATTGAGAACAAAAAATTGATTCTTATGTAGAAAATCCTCCATTGTGGAATTACAACCAATTCCAAAGCGAATAAAATCGGTTGGACCCCTCACTAGTGTAAGTGTTAAAGATGGGGAAGAGAGGAATTTGGCCATCTCTTCTTCTTGTTCCCAAGAAGCTACACGATATGCTATTCTCTTACCAAGATTTTGATCTTACAAAGACAATTCAACTAGAAACAAGCATTAATGGCTGAAAAAATTGGCTATTCTTCAGCCCTTGTGGAATGCTATCAGAGGGGAAGTGCTGTAGAAGATATGGAAGGAAAGATGTGTGATCAACTTTGATATCAATTTGAAATAATGGTTGATCAAAAAATGCTTAGGCTCATTAGGCAAAAGAATATGTAATTGTTAAAAATTTACATATTTTAGACATCATAGAAGGTTTTTCTTAGAAAATAACAAGATTCAAAGAAAATGGGTCACCCATGAGGGTGAAAACAAAATCATTAACCTTCTTTATAACTTTCTATAATCCATTATTCACCAGTCGAATCCAAGGTCTCCTTCCAATTTTAGACCATCATAGCTATTAGACATCCTAGATCTCCTACCCATGCTTTGTGGGATATAGGGGATCTCAAGGGCAATATGCCCATTCACTATATATTTGTTCTTTCAGTGATTCAAGCAAGTGAGATTAGTCTTGGCTAAACATCCTTAAAAAACAAAAGCTCATGAAACTTAGGCATTCAAAGTTAACTTCTTATGAAGCCTTTCCCTAATAGGCTAGAGACTTACCTTCATATGTACAAACATCAAACATATGTCCATACGTAGACACATAATCACATGCATTCATTCATGCATACACACATGTATACATACATCCATGCATACATACAAGGAACCATACATAAATATAGGTTTTGCTTTAGTACAATCATGTACAAAAAGATGGTTATGCACAACAAGATGGCTAAGTTTTGATTTAGAGATGACTTTTGCATTGGATTCAGAAGGTTAGAACTCATATATGGAACAATTTTAATCAATGAGGAAGATGTTACACAAAAGGGAAGAGACATTCCATTGGATAATACATAAACAAAATCATTAACCTTCTTTATAACTTTCTATAATCCATTAGTCACCAGTCGAATCCAAGGTCTCCTTCCAATTTTAGACCATCATAGCTATTAGACATCCTAGATCTCCTACCCATGCTTTGTGGGATATAGGGGATCTCAAGGGCAATATGCCCATTCACTATATATTTGTTCTTTCAGTGATTCAAGCAAGTGAGATTAGTCTTGGCCAAACATCCTTAAAAAACAAAAGCTCATGAAACTTAGGCATTCAAAGTTAACTTCTTATGAAGCCTTTCCCTAATAGGCTAGAGACTTACCTTCATATGTACAAACATCAAACATATGTCCATAAGTAGACACATAATCACATGCATTCATTCATGCATACACACATGTATACATACATCCATGCATACATACAAGGAACCATACATAAATATAGGTTTTGCTTTAGTACAATCATGTACAAAAAGATGGTTATGCACAACAAAATGGCTAAGTTTTGATTCAGAGATGACTTTTGCATTGGATTCAGAAGGTTATAACTCATATATGGAACAATTTTAATCAATGAGGAAGATGTTACACAAAAGGGAAGAGACATTCCATTGGATAATACATATGATCTTCTTGGAAAGAAATCAATACCATTATGTGATTTTGTGTCAGACACATTGCTATGATGTGTGAGGATATTTTTAATGATGATAATAATAACACCACATAAGAAGACTACAATGCATCACAAGAAAGAATAATGAAGAAAAAAGTTCCCATAGCCTTGGTGGTGGAGCGGAGTGGCATGGACCATTCTAGCATAGATCTTGATGCCCTTAGAATGGGGGGAAGAAGAAGATAGACTTCATGATGTATGTGGTATTGAATAATTTATTTTAATTAGATTGGTACCTGAACTTATCATTTTCTTCTCTTGTAGGACTCCATTGAAGTGCACAAGTTCGTTGCAAGAACTAGCGGGGATCGTGCATCTCGTGGCAATGGCTCATCTTTTGCAAACTACATTGGAAAGTTGTCAAAGGATGATTTTGTAATCAGTCATAAAGATTACATTACTCAAGGACATTTCATGACTTGGTGCTTGACTACCTTGAGCAAACTTTTGTGTTTATCTAGAATCATGCAAGGCATTAATTATGTCATTTTGGTTAGGAAATCTCTATTTATAGCTACACTAGGAAAGCTTCTAGGCCAAGTAGGAATTTTCATGTGTCATTGATTGCAAGACCCTAATGTAATTTAAAAATTTTATTGGCCTATTAGCTACCACAATCTCTTCAAAGGAGAAAGAAAATTGTAGAGAAATTGAAGATGATAGAGAACTTATGTAAACTTTTTAATCAATGAATTTTTTATCTTCCTCATATCTTTTGTGTAACCCTTATAATGCCATGCAAAAGTTTTGCATGGCCGTATCTCAAATTTCTATGGTTAGGATTCTTTTTGCACTTGGAAGCATGAGAAATCTACCCATGGACATATTTGCTTGATATTAAAAGAGGATAAGGATAGAGAAAGATGAAAATTAACTTATCTCTTTTCAAATGTCAACTATAAGATAATTAGGGGAGAGAGAGAGAGAGAGATACAAATAGACAATATAGGGTAAGAAAAATATTTCATTCATCAATGAAGTACATTGCAGAATGTGTTTCTCAAAAGAGACTAATTACAAAGCTCATGGATTATTTCTTCTTATTCTTCTAGCTAGTTGAATGTCTTTTGGATGTATGGTTACTCTCTTTGTATGGATAGCAAATAGGTTGGCATCTTCAAGCATGGAGATGAGGTAGGCCTATACCGCCTCTCCAAGTGCCTTAAGTGATATTTCTTGTAGTCAAAGACCCATGTAGTAGCTTTGAAGTTCTTCCTTTATGCTCTCACAAATGCTCTTTGTGGTATGAGAAGTTCAACTCGTATTTTATAATATCTTGTCTCTATAAATGCTCTTCAATACCTCCTCCGTCTTTGTGGGGCTCTTGCATTAGGCGGAATAATAGGTTGATCTTTTTTTTCCTATGGCATGGTTGATAATTCAAATTTTCCTTCGTACATGCCTTGAATGTCCAACTTCATCTTTCACATTCCCTTGTCATTTTTTGTGTTGGATTTTATACCTTTTCTCCTCTTTTGGTGTTTGGCATTGTCCCCTAGGTAGATTCTTGCCTATATGTGTTACCCTATGATAGAATATGTGTCTTATTCCATGGCAGTTTAGTGTAGATTTCTTCATTAGATGATGTTTCTAGATCCAAATCAATATTAGATAGAACCCTTCTCATCACCACCTATTTGGGCCTTGCCTTGATGGGTTTCCTATGTGGTGGATGATTTGTAGACTTAGAATTTGAATGTTCTCAAATCCAATACTTTTGTTGCTTTTTCACTTTGTTTTAATGTGATGTATTTCTCCTGCAGGGTGTGTCATCTCATGAGAGATACCTAGAAGTGCTGTGTGAAACACTTCGATGGCTCTTGTAGGGTTGCATCCATGGAGGGCATTGAGTTCTTTTCACATGGTTAGGATAGAACACATAGCCTTTCCTTGCAGTATACTTGGTGCATGCCATTCTCTCAAGTTGTAAAGTACTAAATGAATTAATGTCTTTCTATCTATAAAGTTTGTTTTTAAAAATACCTATTCTAACTTAAATGGACAAAAAGTAGTTTAGAAACATTAAAAAAACTAAGTTAAACTTATAAAAAAATAAAGCAATGGTGATCAAAGAAACTATGGGAAAGAAGGATCTCCATATAAGGGATGTCTTGGATGACCTCCTTTTATAGAGTTTCACTTAAAAGTTCCCTATTCACATATAGAAGGACTATATGACTTTAGAAATAAAAAAATAGTAACACAAAGAATAGGGCATTGAAAATTTATATATTCCATTAAATGGGAAATCCTAGGATTATATATATATATATATATATATATATATATATATATATATATATATATATATATATATATATATATATATATATATATATATATATATATATATATGATTTACCATTTAATGGAATATAATAAGTTCACTTTACTTCCAAGCCAAACCCTCTTGTAGTCTTGTGACACTCCATTGAGCATGATGTGGAGGCTCTAATGATGACTTCCATTTCTCATTAACAGAGTTGTGTTTTAACCTTCTTGCAACTGTCGTTGAATGTGAATCCTTATCTCATTCCATAGAAAACTTTCTTGAGAATGTAGTGCAGTAAAACCAATCAAACATCTCTTCCATATAGTTTGATTGCATTGGACCACCACGATGTTCAGAACTCTAGCCCTATAGTAAGGCTTCTCCATTCCTTAGGTACTAAAAATCTACAATGACGCATATTGATGCATGACAAATGCTCCATGTGCAAATAAATATACTGAAAAGTTTTAAGTACATTGTAAAAAAATTAGTGCCACAAAAAATTTGGAAGATTGAGTAAACATACAATGTAGTGTGTGACATTACTACCACCACAAGATAGGATGAAACACTTTGAGAACTCCAATAATGTATTTTAAAACAGTTTGACAATGAGAATAAGACTCATAAGGCCTACCAACTTGTCGTAGCATGACCAAACCTTCTTTCACTTATTACTGAGATCAACTTGAGAATCATTTTCTGTTGTGATCATGCACATGTCTTTCTATATCTCCTAATTTTCATTGTTTTGAGTGCTAATACCTCTCCTGAAAAGTCATCTTGCTCTTCTGCCCTATCGTGGAAACTTGTTGCGAACTATCTTTAGATTCATGATGTCTCTTAATAACGAGGGTTACATTTTTACCATGAAAACCAATTGAATCAAGGAGTTCATTTGTTTTTTTTGATAGCTTGTACAATTTTATCAGCTAGCATCTATGACAATGCATCTTCTATATGGAGCTTCAATAGTCTATAAAATATTATCACGTGAACATTAACTAAAGGAAAGGGAGCAATGGGATTCCAATCTTTATCTAACATGTCACGATTAGGGTTGCATAGTATGGGAAACCTCAATAAAGGTATATCCCATTCCTTAAATGTAGATACATTTATGTCATCATCTAAATCATCTAATCTCTTTTGTTGTGCCATTTTTTGGTTTATAACCTTGTGCAAAATATGGACAAAGGTGAAAAGTAGATGCATTTTGTTTGCAACCTAATATGCATTTGGTAGTCTTTAAATCCCCACCCAAGTGCCACTCTACCTCCAAATTAGCTAGACCTACTACATTTAGTTTTTAACCACAAATTTGAGAAACTATTACCTTTGTGATCGAGCAGCCCTACTAAAAGTCCATGAAAGAACATTTTGGATTCTTTAGGTACTTCAATAGCACCTAGCCACCATATGACTTTTTCATATTGATTAGTACATGTAAATTGATAGGTAGAGTTTTCACTTGTAAGGGCTTGGAAAAATACTTTGTAAAATACCTTTGTTTTTTAATGTTTGCCTCAAAACATTATATAATGTGTTATATCCTTTAGTATAATGCCTACTTCTTCATATAATACATGCCAATACAATGGTGATACAATTCCCATTCAAGAATGAATCTTGCAAGATTATGCAACCTATCATGAATAACAAGTGACCAAGTCCAAGTGAATGGGGATATGGTATGATCCAAAGCTATCACATGGGTTTCAAGGATCACAATAGATCACCTATCTAGCATAAGGTCTAACAAAAATTTTGTAGCATCTTTCTTGAACCAAAATAACCATGTGGGAATATACCATCCACTAATGCCAAAGTATAGTGGCAAGCATATATAATGATCAATGATAATATGGATCAATGCAAATCCAACATAAGTGACAAAATTATATATAAATTAGGATCCAATTGGATCATGTATCTGCACAAAAACAAAGAATACAAGTACTAACCAAGATAAAAAATCAACTCTCATAAAATGTATGCAAGTGGCAAGTAAAGACATATCTAAGTGGCATAAACAAGATATAGACCATTATGCCACTATACATTGATTGCTGTGATCAAGCACATAATGGCATGAACTTGAAGGATATACCCACTACCGTGTCACATGCCAAACACTTGACAAGAGCATGCTCTACTCTCATACGAAGGAGCTATCACAATGATCATACATGGTCAAATGGAAACCAAGACCAAAACACAAGAGCTAACAAATGTCTCCCAACTATCTTTGCACCAATGAAGCTCTAAACCAAGAGTTCAAAAGAGATTTGAAGATAATTTGAATCTTCAGCTATCTTTAGGGTTGCATAGGAAAAATATGACAATTTCTGTATTGTATTTTTGATGCCCCAAACTTCAAGATTTAACAGTGAGCTCTATAACAAAGTTGAGTTTATTTTTCTTGGATATACAAAGTC
>MU261093.1:0-85000 GCA_020310875.1 Ceratopteris richardii | reverse complement strand
ACCTGCCCCGGCCCAGTCGTGGCTTTACCTAGTCAGCAGTGTGTCTCCTACGACTCTATGCTAGCTTACCCAAAATTGAAACCCCAATTTTAACTTTAACTTACCTAAAACCTAACTCTAATCCAAAACCCTAACACTAACTTAAACCAAAACCCAACCCTCTCTCTATCCCTAACCTTGACTTGAAACCCTAACCCTAATCCTAAGCCTAACCTAAAACCCTAACCCTACACCCTAACCCTACACCCTAGCCCTAACCTTAACCCTAAGCTAAAAGCTGCAACCTTAAAAAACTTTATCTCTTTCTCCATGGCTCCCAAGTTATAGGAACAACTCGCTACTTTAGAGCATACCCTCCAAGAGTTGATAGGAAAACATAAGAAAGAAGGAGATCCTAGACTGAACGGGTTACCCGTAGAGTCATTGCCTGTTGGAGATAGACGTCTGCGGAAGCACGCGAACAACACAAGGAAGAAGAAGAAGCTTGGAGCACAAAACACACAATACTGAATGTATTACTAGAGAATGTACAAAGATAAGTAGCCCATTAGGGCAATAGGCGTATATACAAGCCGGGGGAAAAAAACCTCCTAAAGAGGGAAAAAAGTGCCCCGGCAGTCCTAGAGTGTTCACACACATCACTACCTAAATATATCAACAAATCCCCCCTGGGAGTGATGCGGTGAACAAGGAGCTGGCACTCATGTATAAGGAAGTGCCAAGCTATGTGGAAATCACTCCACAAAAGGAAGTAAGCCCAAAGCTTTGCGGAAAGCTTCAAACTTCTCCCTAGGCAGAGCCTTCGTGAAAAGGTCTGCAATGTTCTCCTGCGTGGGCACATATGCCAAGCTGATCTCCCCAGTAGAGAACATCTCCCTGACATAGTGATAATGCACCTCAATGTGCTTAGTGCGAGCATGGAACACAGGGTTCCTCGCAACTGCCAATGCGCTCTGACTGTCAGTGAAGATGGTGGTGGCAGAAGACTGACCAACACCCAAATCAGCCATAAGGCGTCTGAGCCACACACACTCAACAGTCGCTGTGAAAGCTGCCTATACTCAGCCTCACAACTGGAAGTGGCCACAGTAGGCTGCTTCTTGCTCAACCAAGATATACATGAGCTACCAAGCATGAAGCAAAAACCACTGGTGGACACACGAGTGTCATAGCAACCAGCCCAATCTGAGTCAGAAAAAGCATGCAAATCTGGCGGTAGTGATCCCCCCTTGGGATAAAACAACCCAAGTAGCCGAGTACCACTCAAGTAGCGAAAGATGCGCTTAACCGCTTTCCAATGCGTGACTCCTGGGCAATGCATAAACCTGCTCATCTGTGAGACAGCAAACTGAATATCTGGCCGAGTAATGCATAAGTAAATCAAGCATCCAACAGCCTGCTGATAGAGAACAACATCAAATGCATCTCCAGCATCATGAAGACTCAATCGTAAACCTGTCTCCATAGGAGTGGCAATAGGCTTACAGTCTTCAAGGCCAAAACGCTGCAATAATGTGTCAATATATTTCGTTTGACACAAAGCCATTCCACCATCAACGTGCATAAACTGAATGCCCAAATAGTGATGCAAATGCCCCAAATCAGACATCTCAAATGAGGCATGCAAATCAGCCTTAAAATCAGCAATATGTGTCTCAAAAGGACCAGTGAGCAGCATGTCATCAACATAGACAACAATGATCAGAAGCACATCATTAGCACGTTTAACATATAAGGTGCTTTCAGTTGGACTGTTCTCAAAACCATGTGCAATCAGATAGGCATGAATCTTCTCATACCAAGCACGTGTTGCTTGCTTTAAACCATATAATGCCTTCTTTAACCTGCAAACCTGGTTTTCATGCCCTTTCTGCACAAAGCCACGGGGCTGAAAAACATACACTTCTTCATGCAAGTCACCATTCAGAAATGCTGTTTTAATATCCAACTGATGTACATTCCAACCATGATGGGCTGCAAGTGCACAAATGCTCCGAACAGTAGTCATACAGCATGTAGGTGCAAAGGTTTCATCAAAATCAATGCCTCTTTCCTGTGCATAACCTTTTGCAACAAGCCTAGCCTTATACCTGTCAACTGTACCATCAGGTTTACGCTTCAGCTTGTATACCCACTTAGTGCCAATGGCCTTCTTGCCAGGAGGCAAGTCACATAAAGACCATGTACCATTCTTCATTATAGCATCATATTCAGATTGCATAGCAGCCATCCAATTTTCTGAATTTTATGCTTCATCAAAAGAAACAGGCTCATTCTCATCACAGAGACTAGATGCAGCCATAGCATAGCAATCTGATGCAAAGGAGGCACTATGAGAGCCTGAACGAGTACGATATGACAAAGGTGCATCTAATTTGCTGTCACGCAAAGTCTGCACCAACCATTTTGGCATAGTTTTTGCCTGCTCAATATCAGCTCTCTCATCAACAAGTGCATCATGTAAATCTGCATCAGAAATGGAATGATCTGCATCATCATATGAAACCTGCAAAGGCTGAGAAGTTGCCTCATTAGGACCAGCACTAGCATGTCCAACTGTAGAAAGAGGCATCAAAGTATCATATATGTCTTTGGAGCTAACAAATGTCTCCTTAGTACATGAAAGCAATGGCTGAATAGCATCTTCCACAAAGAAAACATCACCGCTAACCAGAATGCGTTTAGTCTGTGGATGATACAGACGATAGCCTTTACTTTCAGAACTGTACCCAACAAAAATACATTTTACTGCCTTATCATCCAATTTTCTACGATGTTGTTCAGGCACTAATGCATATGCCAAACAACCAAAAACACGCAGATGAGCAACAGATGGCTTGCGGTCATGCCAAGCCTCATATGGAGTGATAGACTGCAACGCTTTAGTGGGATACCTGTTCAGTAGATATGCTGCACACGTGACAGCCTCAAGCCAGAAACTATGTAGTAAAGCCTGACTTTTGACCATGCACCTCACCATCTCCATGAGTGACCTGTTCTTTCGTTCAGCAACTCGATTTTGTTGAGGTGTATACGGTACTGTACATTGGTGTTTTATCCCATGTTCAGCCAGAAATGCATTAAAATCTGAAGACATATATTCCCCCCCTCGATCAGAACGGAGGGTGCCCATTTTACATGCTGACAGATTTTCAGCCAAACCAAAAACTGTTTGAAGCACATGAACACTTCGGACTTTGCTTTGAGTGGATATACCCATGCATGCATGGAAAAATCATCAATGAAAGTCACGAAGTAAAGGTAATTTCCAAAAGAGGGTGTCTGCATAGGACCACAGACATCACTATGTACAAGCTGCAATTTCTGCGTAGCCCGAACTGAACCATCTTTTGGAAAGGAAGAACGCTGCATTTTGCCATTGTATGTTCAGGCATCAAGTTAATGCCAAAACCACCATCCACAATAACTCCTTGAAATTCATGACCTTGGATAGATACTGTCAGCCGAGGACTTTTATAATCTGTAAGGGGTGCTTCCCCTACAATTTTTCCTTTATGTAAAACAGCAGTCTTTGCCACCATACTTGTAGTGGACACTTCATCAATTATCTGCAATAACTCTGACCTGAATTTCCCATCCATCTTTATTAAATAAAAAATACTAACCTCCTTTTTCATGGACTTGAGTAGTTTTGAAGCCTCTGATTCCTTAAGAGCATGGGCTCCAGTTGACTTATCAAACTCCTCATGAGCCCTATTGAAGGCATGCCCAATGGCATCACTGGTGCATATGAGATCTCCTTTTTGACTTGTATCTGCACTTGTGGTGACTTTATCTTCAGATGGTTCTCTGTTTTGATTCCATTCCTTAATCTTTGACCCTTGTCCTATGTCTGCTTGAGCCTTCCCTTTGCTTCTTGTCTGCATAGTCAAAGATTCTATTTCTTCTAATTGCACCACCCTGGTAGATGGTGATGGCTCATTGACCAGATCACACCCTTCTTCTTTGTGCACTGAAATCATTTGAATATGAGGCCCGGATGAAGAGGCTTGATTCTTAGGACAACAATTTGTATAATGGTCTCTTGCATCAGGGCAGTTCCTGCAAGGAGGGGCATTTTCTGGTAGGGTGCACCTACTTTGATAGTGCCCGCATTCTCCACATCTAAAACAGATGATTGGCCTCCTAGGCCCATTTCCAAAGTTATTCCTCTGTCTAGGATTATAGTTGTTACCTTGATTTGGTGCAGCAGCCATCACATTTGCTGGTGTTGGGGGTCCTCCTTGTGTCCAGTATGTCGTTGTAGGCATTCCTCTTGATTGGCATTCATGGGCCTCATGGCCAACTTTCCTGCATAATTGACAAGTCACACTTAACAAAGGACATTCACTTACTATGTGACCTTGCTTGCTGCACATGGAACACCAAAGTCCACTCTTGATGCCACCTCCTTTGAGCTCCTGCAACTCCTGTCACAACTGAGCCAATTCCTGTGCGTGGGCCTCCTCCTCCTTTTGGAGCTTTAGTGCTTCAATCTCCCTTCTCAACTGAGCAACAACATTCTCCTCCTCTTTGTAGGGCTTATTTCTTTTTAAGCCCTCCAGCTCTTTCCTTAGCTGTATCAATGGATCCTCCATTTCTGTACCATATGTTGGTTGGGAAGAATTTGCTCCATACTGGTACCTTATCTGCTCCAAGCGTGTGGCTGTGCTGATGAACTCCTCTATGGAGGTTGTAGGTAACACTAATTACTTTATTTTGCATTGGGTGGCCACTGGTAGGGGCTTAGCCAACCATTTCCTAACAAAAAATCGTGTGGTGGATCGGGCAATTTAGCCATTAGTGCTTTGGCCCGAGTCACAAACTCTGGGAACTTTTCTCCTAGACCTAATCTTAAATTTTCTAGCTCTTCTATGATAATCTCCGCAGTGTTGCCATGCTGCAACTGATTTTTAAAAGCATCTTTCATCACATCCCAAGTGGTAAAATGGTTTTCAGCAAACTGGCTTAACCACTTATCAGCTAATCCCTCTAATGTGGCAGGGAAGAGAATCAAAAAGGCATCCTCCCTGCCCATTAGGCCTCTAGTCTTACATAGTGCCAAGAACCTTCTAATGTGTTCATCCGGATCCTCTTGAGCTAAGCCTTTGAAAGAAGGAAACTTTATATTTAATCTAGAGAGTAAAGTTTCCAAGTCTACCTGACCCGCCATGCTCTTGACTGATGATGCTGAAGATAGTGGACTAGGGGACCTTCTAACAACCTTCCTTCTTGTCTGCTTGCAGGTGACCCTCAATGTTTGGGACCGGGTTGCGGTCATGAGCAGCTCATAGCCCACTGAATATGAGACACTTGATAAGAATATTTACCTTTTGTTTGATGAAGTAGCACTGTGGTTTTGTTGACACTTGATCTCTTCTATGCTTTGCACTTGGTTTTTCCTAAGCTCAAATCTCCTTGGAAGTCCCACCGTGCGTCCCAAATTTTGTTGGGGGATTCTTAGACAAGAAGGAGTTTGAGGGTTTGTAGGAGAAAATGAAAATACCAGAAGAGGAAATACACCTTGGAAGCTTCTGCCGATTGATTACAGTAAGACAATTACAATGTTTGAAGCAAAATACAAGCCAATACTTCTGTGCACAATCACACAGAGTGCTCAATTATAAAATACCCAATATCCCAAAGTCTTCTTGCCACCGGCCTCCTCTGCACCAGACCTCCACCTGCTTCAAGCTTATCCTTGTGCACACCTTGCACCAAGCTTCCACAAAGGGGAGGAGTGAATACCTTCTGTCGGCACGCACACACTGCAATGAGACCTTGAGATCCTTGGGGAAGTATAGTTTAGCACTCTCTGCACAAATCCTTAGTCACACTCCATGCACCTTGCACTTCCACTTCTCTACGTCGCACTCTGGTGACTCTTGCACTTCTCTCTCTTGCTTCACTTAGACTATGCTTCTCTTGCTTACTCTAAGATTGGTCCAAGAATGGCCCTTGCCTTGATTTGAGTGTGTCGATCACGTACGCTCCTAACTGCAATGGTATCTTGGTGCTCACTTTGATGTCCCAAGATTGTCTTCACATGTGGCAGCCAACGACTCATTGTTTTGTCTTGTAGTGACTTTAGACTAAAACCCAAAATTTTAATGGGGGGGCCATACTTTCACCTATGCGTACGTTGCCGCTTCACATACCTTCACATTTCATTTTAAGTCTTCACTTTTGCACCTAAGGGGGGGTTCACCTGAACCTTCCAAAACACTTTAAAACACACTTTGAACCTTAGGGAAATTAGAGAAAATACCTCTGCAACCTGCAACTCACTTTCTCCAATTTACCCTTTGTGGACAATTAATTGTGCACTACCTGCGCACTTTGACACCTGCATTTTAGCACTTTGACTTTGCACCTATTGACTTTGACCTTGACCTTGTTGACTTTGACCCGTTGACTTTGACCAGTTGACTTTGATCTTTTGACTTTGACTGTAGTTGACTTTGACCAACATGACTTTTATGGGCTCAACAGGTTTCCTCATCGTCTTCAGTACCTTCATCCGCAAGTACTTGTGGATCAAACTCATATTCATCTACATTCCTTCTCTTAAACAAATTGATATGCTTTCTTGCAATCAAAGATCTCAAAGGAGTTTCGTAAAACTCTCAAAGTTCCTACATACCATTGTCAAATACAGACATAACCACATATGGTTCCCAACCCTCTCTTTGTTAATTTTCTTCTCACATCATGTTGGTTATCAAAAGTACTATCATAGAATAATACCCAATCATCAATTTTTATCTGATGTGGCTAAAGTCCATGTGTTTTGTCAAAATATATGTTCTCCATCAATTTTCACTCCTTTACTTTCTGCACACGTTCACAGAATTTTTCTTTGCCTTGCTCAATTTGTTTAATTCTTCGAGTAGTAGTTCCTCTCTCATCATATTGCCATTCCATGGGAGCACATCCATTCAATATCAGAGTTTGGATAGGGAAAATGCGTTTTTGATAGTACATTACTTCTATAAGCATAAATCTTGTAGACCTACTATACATTATCGTATCCACCCATTATGCAAATGGAGGATATTTAGGATACTTATTTATGTCTCCATTGAAGGCCCTATAGATCGCCTTCATAATGGAAGGATGACCTATCTTATTCTTACCATTAACTTCCAGTTTATAGGAAATGGACAAGTACAATCAAACTCTATGACAATCAAAGCATTCTTTTGCCCCCCTGGCATCCAATTCACCTCGATCCACAAATACTTTTTCCACATATACGAAGTGTGAAATCACTTCTTCAAGAAGGAATCTGCATACATTATATGTAGTTTTAAAACAAAGGTCTTAACCTTCCACATGGTTCGTTGTCTTCTCTAGCCAAGAAAATGTACCTCATCTTATCAATGTCTTTGAGCATGGTTATAAGGTCAAGTACCCACTTGTAATGAATACAAGGAGGGTAACTTGGATGTAATAGTTCTTGATGCCTAACTAAGGAATAAACTTGGAAAGTGGCGCAAGGGCTCACAAAGTCTCTAATAGTCACCCAAATTTATGGCCACGAGTACGCTTCCCTAGTCTTCTCATATGTTGCAACAAACCCTTTATGACCTACCCATAAGGTCTCATGCATGTCTCTCATAACTTTTCTCTTAGGAATTTTCTTGCCTAGAACTCATTGTGGATTATTTACCTTCCCATTAGCATGTTTTTAAACAAATACATCCATCAAAAATAAGTTGTAAGATTTTTTCTTGATGGACCTCAATTCGTTTGTGGACTAGCCTAAGGAAGGTCGTAGTGCACTAAGATAACTTCCTATCTCTTTCCATTCAGCATCATACTCATTCTCTCATAATTTCTCATAAGCAAGCACTTGTGAATCCTATTTCCACATATTTTTTCTCTCTCTATTGCTTCATCATCTAAATCATCATGAAACTTCACTCATGATAGCATATCAACAATAGTTATAAATTTTCCAATTGTGTACAAAACTTGTGTCGATAAATCTCACACAAGAAATCCATCGAAGCATTGCAATATTCAGAGAAGAGTATTTTGCAATCTTCTTAGGAGACAAAGATAATTAGTCTCAACAACTATATTTGCTCCTATGAAATACGCTTTATAAAATTTCAAATTTGTCACAAATCCATATAACTCTCTTTTAATTTGGGAGTACGTTTTACGAGCCTCATTAAGAACTTGCACACTAACATGAACTACATATCTTTGCCTCTCATCATTATCTTGACCTATGATGCAGCTTATACAATAGGACTAGTATCAACAATCAAAGTTTTATTAATAGCTCCTTTAGTTTTCTAATAGCTTTTGAATTTTTCTCCCTCAAGAGAAAGTTCCTCTTCTTTCTTAGCAAATCATATAACAAGTTTGCAATGTGAGCAAAATTAGGGATCTAGATAACATAGAAGACACAAAATCCTAGAAGTCTCCTTACTTTACTTAACTTATGAAACACCTCAAAAATTCTACTAATGGCCTAAACGTTCTATAGTATGGCTTTTGCCCACAATGTCCACATGGATGTCCAACAATAAAAACTTTTTTGACACCAAAGACATATTCCTCTAGAGAAAACTTTAGATCTACCTCCTCAAATCTCTCAAAAATCTTTTGGAAATTAGAGATATGGTCACTAAAACATTTCCTACATCCAAAAGCATCAAAAGTTTCTACCTTTACTCTTTGCTCACAACCTTTTATTTACATGGAAATGAATTGCTTCTAGGATAGATCCATAAACTAGTCATTCAAAGTAGCACGTAAGCATATTATCATGTAATCCTTGAATCTATGCTTTTTTCTCAAACATATGTAAGTATTCAGTTAAATTTAGAATTTTAAATTTACCTTTTTCTTTTAAAATGTCTTGCAGCACTCTTGTGCCTTGTTTTTCAATCATCAACCCTTTGAATGCTTCCTCCATCTCTCTTTTTTTGGTTGTTGTGTAGTGCAAGACTATATCTAGAGTGATCAGCTCTATGATGTTTCTTAACTCAGAGCAAAGCTCACAGATTAGCCCACTTCCACTATTAGTCATGTAAGAAAGTAGGGCTTGCTCTGCTAACACCTTTGACTCCCTCAGCCTCTTATCTAGGTGTAGTTCTTTACTCTTTGTTCTCAATCATGAATGTTTGATATAGAGTCTTGGACCACTCTCTAGGAAATTGGATATACTATACTCAACTTTTCCTTTGCAATCTAGGATTCTTGAATCTCAAGCTAGGATTTAACTTAAAGTTTTGTACCACTTTCAAGGCTTTGTATACTATAGATTCAACTTGTACCTTTTGCAACTTACAATCTCGCCTAGGTTGGATCTTAAACTCTTGCAGTTCACCCTAGGTTTTGGATTAGGAATCTTGAAATTTACTCTAGGTTTAGGTCTAGAGTTGGACTTCCACTCTAGGTTTTAAGGCTAGCCTTAGAACCTTACTCTAGGGATTTTAACTCTAGAGTTGGACTCTTATTCAAGGGTTTAATCTAGAGTTTGAACCTTTATTTGAGGCTCAATTCTCTATTTCCTTGTAACTTGGAGTGGAGAGGACCCTGAGGCATATTTGAGGCTGAATCCCATAAATGATGATATGAATAACTTTAGACTTTAAAATGGGAGGAATAAGAGATTTCTCTCTTAAAATGTACTAAACAACATGGTAAGTCACATTCAAGACTTGAACACATCTACAAAAGTTTGACAAGCCTTGGAGAGATTGTATGAAACTTGTATACATTATATTGTTCATATAGGATTACAGAAATAGTTACATAGAGTGTTTGTAATATCATCCAAAAAGATAAGTTGCATTACAAGGAGATGGAAAGCTACCCTTTGATAAGATCAAAGGTTCTTTACACATGGACATACATGTTGACAAACAGATGCATAGTGTTGATGAGGCCCACAACATATGCAACACCTTTGGAGCTTCAAGGCTTACAAATAAGGTGATAACCAAGGGATAGAAGTTGGAATACATTTTCATCCATATCATCAAATTCACCATTTTCACCCTTGACTGGCCATGACAAAGGACCTCAACAATAAAAGAACACAAAGGGAATGTTTAGATTTATATATGTTGTTCATATATATATATATATCAATGACTTTACAGGTTTCTTCAATAACTCTTAGTTTTACTAGGAGTAACCACCATTCATTAGTAGTTCATCAATAATTTTTAGCTTGCTCATTAGGAATGTGTTGGGTCTTGCAGAAGGCTAATCTTGGATTAGTTTTGAGCTCCTTATCTTATCTTTACTTTTTCATTTCTCCCACATATTGGTCGGGAATATATTATGTATCTCTCTATCTACACTACTTTTGTATGTTTTTATGGTAGGACATGGTAGTGGCATTCTGCATAAGCCTTTGCTGTGTAAAACAGGATTGTGGTGAGAGTTTTTGAGGTATGGGATAGCCAAATATTGGATTTTCTTTGATGATATAGGTGGAATATCCTAGCCTTTTCATAGGATGTACATGTTAGAGGACCTAGAAGTGCTCAATAAACATGATTCGCTACTTTGGTTACTTGGATTATGTGCAATAAGATTAGTTGGATACTATGCTATATATATAGTCTTACCTTACAATATTTGTGGTTAGATGTTTTTAGATCGTTGATCATATGCTAAGATTACTGAGAAGACTCTTCCAAAATTTCCATAGATTGTGGATTTTTATACTTCCATAGGTTGATTTTACTTCATCAATTGCTTCTTGGTATGAGCATATAAGCTTGCACATTTCCCTTTTTTGAGATTCACTATAGGTCTTTATTATTAATATATTCAATTTTTGGGGAGAATCTATCAATACTATTCAAAATTTTGACATTTAGTCATATTTGTAGGTGCTGACGGTGCTTAATCATTTCTAGGTTTTTCAATATTCTAGTCAGTTATTTCTCACCATGGCATCAAAGGTTCTAGGCACATCTGGTGGATTAGTTTCTAGTACAATTGGCTTCAAAAAGAGCTAAAACTTTCAAGGAAAATATCACTTTGATATCCAACATTCTAAATTCACCAACATCTATTTATGGAAGAATTAGATTTGTATTGTTTTGACTAAGGGAAGACAATGGAAGATGAAGTGTGTCCCTACACAGAAACCTATTGATATGATGATGATTAGGAGCTTGATGAGGTGGCCATGTGTAAAATGCACTAACACCTATCTAATGGTGTTTATTTAAGTGTTCTAGATTCTAGGAACTTAAATCAAATATGACACAAATTGTTTAATATCAATGAGATGGAAACTACATAAAATAAGGTGTATCTCATGAGAAAGCTATATGATGTACACATGAAGGATAAAAATCGTGTTTCCAATCATTGAAATACATTGGATGCATTATTTTCATATTTTGAAACACAGAAAAGAGGAACATGAATGATGAGATGAAAGCAATTCTCTTGCTATACACACTATTGCCTGAGATATGCTTTTCTACAATGACATATGTGGTGCACTTTGAGTGAAGAGATTTGCACAAACTCTATGGCTACCATACGTAATGGAGATGCATATAATGTATGTGATCCTAATGAAGGAAAGAATTGACCATGTAGTAGGAGGAAGGACAAAAACAAGGATGATCAACATGACAAGATTAGAATCTAAACATGTAAGGTGGATTTTGAGTGTCATCATTGACCTAGGAAGAGGAACATAAAAAAGGATGGATATGCTTTGAAGAATGCCAAAGGTAAGTGGCAATATGGTGGTGGGCATGTTAAATAGTGGCTTCACCATTTACTTCATCTGTGAACATAAAAAACATAAATGTTATTTATGATAATGTTGATGATTTAACACTTGATAGTATTGTGCTTAACAAGGCTCTTATGGCTGATTCCTTTTTCCACACATGGATAATATATTTTGATGCTTATTTTCATGTGAAACCACATAGAGCGTGGTTGTGTACTTATGCAAAAAATTCTCTTGGTATAGAGCCTTGATGATTCTTTCAAATGTGATGCTATTGGGATACAAAATGTGAAGGTGCAATTCCTTGACGGTTCACAATTTACCATGCATAATTTATGCCATGTGCCTTATCTTTCACATAGTTTTAATGTTAGATTGTTAGTATATGATCTACGCTACAAAGTGGCTTTCTATGCACATCCTTTTTGCATATCAAAGCGAAATATCGTTATTCCTAGAGGAAGCAACATTATCTCACTTTATCCTTCATTTTTATCTCAAAAAGAACACCTACTAACTATCATAGAAAAACCTATGGATTGTATATGGAATGGCCAATTGTTCCGTATATCTTAGTGGAATGGAGAGTCTTTCTGATTTTGACTACTTATGTGTGTTATCTTTCTTTGGTTTCTCGTTTTATGGGCACTATCAATACAAAAAGAAACTAGGAATGTGCATATAATACAAATTGACTCTAAATTTGGACATTAGAACTTGTTCATACAAACATATGTGATCCTATGCCCACTAGGCCATTAGGTGTTGCACTTTACTTTGCGACTTTCATAGATGATGCTGCTAGAAAAGCTAGGGTGTATATTATTCAATCAAAGGATGAGGTATTTCCTACTTTCAAAATATTTGATTCTTCAATATAGAGTGATAATGGAACTAAAATAAGGCTTTATGTTCAAATAATAGGTCTGCATATACCTTGCGTGAATGTAGCCATTCTTGTGAGTCTAGACGAATTAATAGAGTGATTAAGACTCCATATGCCCCAATACAAAATGTTGTAACCCAAAGGATTAATAGAACTATTCACGAAATGGTGGTCTTTATGTCACATCATGCGAAAATTTCACAAGGCTTTTGGGCAAGAGTAGTGTTGACTATAGTTCATGTGATTAACCTTTCATCTAGTATTGTCAAAGGTTTGAAAGTGGCACAAGAGTTATTCACATGGTGGCCACCACATTATGATCATATATGATTACTTGGTTGTGAAGCATATGTGCATATTCCAAATAACACGAGACACAAGTTGGACCATAAATCTAAGAAGTGCATTCTGCTTGGGTATAGTAGAGATGGACAATTTGAATATGGCTTATGGGCTCCTCAAAACATTCAATGTCAAAAGTGGTAATGTCATTTTTTATGAAATGAAGATGCATAAACACCCCATTACGCATGTTCAAGTGAAAAGGGTAATTTTTGAGGATGTTATTCATGATGCTAGTATGCATAGGAGTTTGACAAAAAAAAAGTTTCTCATGAAAATATTTAAAAAATAGTTTGCTAGTGCATGATCAGAAATCATTGAAACAATCTTTATGTGTCTCACATCCACTTAATATATTTTTTCTAGGATTGGATATTTTCATGTTGGTAGATGTTAGTCGGCCTTCTAATTATAATCAAGTTATGCAAACATATCAACATGTCGTGTAGGACCATACCATGAAGAGTGAACTTGATTCTTTTCATAGTGATGGTGCTTTTGCGACCTAGAACCTTTAACAAATGGTAAGAAAGCTTTACCACAAAAATTCACATTAGATAGTTTTTATCCAAAGTATGAAGCATGGTTGGTTGCAAAATTATTCAAGCAACAATACGGAGTTGATGTTGATAAAATCTTCTTACTCATGTTCAAGGTTATTACATTAAACATGTTTCTCTATTTAGTTACAATGGAGGACTTAGATATGGTCCTAATGGATGTGAGGAGTGCTCTCTTGCATGTAGATCTTATAGATGAGATCTTTATGGAACAATTAGTGTTGGAGTTTGAGGTGTAAGCTAGCACACAAACAACACAAGGAAGAAGAATATGCTTGGAGTAGAACACAATATAGAATGTATTACCAAGTGACTGTACAAAGACAAGTGACCCATTAGGGTTATATGCATATACACATGATGGGGGGAAAAGACCTTCTAAAGAGGTAAAAAGGTGCTTGGATTGTCCTAAGTGTGCTCACACACATCACTACCAAACTATATCAACAAGTCCCCCTCTCGGAGTGATGCAGTGAACGAAGAGTTGGCACTTAGTGCCAACCTATGTGGAAAGAAATCAATTCACGAAAGGAAGTAAGCCCAAAGCTTTGCAAAAAGCTTCAAACATCTCCTTAGGCAGAGCCTTTGTAAAAAATTCTACAATATTATCTTGTTTAGAATAGGATAGTATTGCTTCAAGCTTCTCCTTAGGTAGAGCCTTTCTAAAAAGGTCTGCAATATTATCCCCTTTAGAATGGGATAATATTTTGAGGTTTAAGACATATGATTAGAACAAGGTGAAAGTTATAACAAATTTCTTGGGAATGATGGAGGGGAATATTTCTTCACTAATGTCTTTTTTGTCCATTGATGATGGATTAGAAAATGCAATCTACATATAGTTAAACCCATCATTGCAATGGTTTGATGAAGAGAAAGAATAGGTATTTGGCATAGTTTACAAGGACACTACTAAGTGATGTGCATATGTACAAATAATATTTGAAAGATTCCACTATTACGAATCATGAATAGGGCCCCAAACTTGGATATGCACTCATTAACCTGTTATGGAGCATTTTTTCTAAGGAAACTAGATACTTTCAATCTCGAAATCTTCTCATGTATTCCAATTATGCATGTGCCATGAAATTAGTCACATTGGATGCTAGATCAAAAATTTGTGCGCTCATAGGTTATGAAAATGAGAAAAATATCTGTATATGTAAAAAAGAGGAAATAAACATATAAATATATGATATTGGAATTTCTTGTGGTATGTCCCAATTATGTCTATGTAGGTGAAAGCTCATTAAGCACAAAGAACTACTAGTAATGATGAAGGAACATTAAGAACAAATGTGAGTGAACCACAACAATGAAATTTGAAAGAAGGCTAAAGAAGGATTTCACAATCGATTGGAAGGTTAAAATGCATTCCCACATGAAAATGAGATCAATGATGGAAGGACCAAATGAAGGAAAAATATGAAAGAGATAAAAGACGCAGATCAAGGGGGGGGGGGGGGGGGTACAATTTAATGAAGGATACACGAAATAATAGATTGTGGAGAAAGGATGGAATATAAAGCGAATGGTCACAAGTTCAAGGAATAAGAGGTTCATACTCCCCAAGTTGAAGAATATAATTAGAGAGAATAAATTGATTGATCTAAACATATGAATAGCTTCTTGACGAGGACTCTATGTCCTCACCACCCCCGGATATCAAAATCTTATTCACATTCCCACTCTCAATCACACTCTCACTCTCAATCACACTCTCACTCTAACTCTCAATCACAAGGTAACTCTCTGATTTTTGGGGTTTTTGTTTTTGTTTTTGTTTCGGATTTTGATTCCGATTCCTATTTCTATTTCAGTTCCAAAACCAAAACCTAAGTTTACACCTATGTTTACACCTAGGTTTACACCTATGTTTACTCCTTCGACTTACTCCATGTTTGTTGGAGTTGGACGTCTACGGAAGCACGCGAACAGCACAAGGAAGAAGAAGAAGCTTGGAGCACAACACACAAGACTGAATGTATTACTAGAGAATGTACAAAGATAAGTAGCCCATTAGGGCAATAGGCGTATATACAAGCCGGGGGAAAAAAACCTCCTAAAGAGGGAAAAAAGTGCCCCGGCAGTCCTAGAGTGTTCACACACATCACTACCTAAATATATCAACAAATCCCCCCTAGGAGTGATGCGGTGAACAAGGAGCTGGCACTCATGTATAAGGAAGTGCCAAGCTATGTGGAAATCACTCCACAAAAGGAAGTAAGCCCAAAGCTTTGCGGAAAGCTTCAAACTTCTCCCTAGGCAGAGCCTTCGTGAAAAGGTCTGCAATGTTCTCCTGCGTGGGCACATATGCCAAGCTGATCTCCCCAGCAGAGAACCTCTCCCTGACATAGTGATAATGCACCTCAATGTGCTTAGTGCGAGCATGGAACACAGGGTTCCTCGCAACTGCCAATGCGCTCTGACTGTCAGTGAAGATGGTGGTGGCAGAAGACTAGCCAACACCCAAATCAGCCATAAGGCGTCTGAGCCACACACACTCAACAGTCGTTGTGAAAGCTGCCCTATACTCAGCCTCACAACTGGAAGTGGCCACAGTAGGCTGCTTCTTGCTCAACCAAGATATACATGAGCTACCAAGCATGAAGCAAAAACCACTGGTGGACACACGAGTGTCATAGCAACCAGCCCAATCTGAGTCAGAAAAAGCATGCAAATCTGGCGGTAGTGATCCCCCCTTGGGATAAAACAACCCAAGTAGCCGAGTACCACTCAAGTAGCGAAAGATGCGCTTAACCGCTTTCCAATGCGTGACTCCTGGGCAATGCATAAACCTGCTCATCTGTGAGACAGCAAACTGAATATCTGGCCGAGTAATGCATAAGTAAATCAAGCATCAAACAGCCTGCTGATAGAGAACAGCATCAAATGCATCTCCAGCATCATGAAGACTCAATCGTAAACCTGTCTCCATAGGAGTGGCAATAGGCTTACAGTCTTCAAGGCCAAAACGCTGCAATAATGTGTCAATATATTTCGTTTGACACAAAGCCATTCCACCATCAACGTGCATAAACTGAATGCCCAAATAGTGATGCAAATGCCCCAAATCAGACATCTCAAATGAGGCATGCAAATCAGCCTTAAAATCAGCAATATGTGTCTCAATAGGACCAGTGAGCAGCATGTCATCAACATAGACAACAATGATCAGAAGCATAACCACCAGTACTCTTTTTCAACATGGGAAGAAAATCCCTGGCTTTTTTCTTTTTAATGAGATCAAACATATTCTTGTTAGGTTTATCCACTTTCCCAGCCGAAAATTCTCTGGTAGAGGCAAGAGCACCACTAACTAAGAGATAGTCTTCATACCTCAACCTTTCTTGAAGATTAAGGAGCTTCTGACCCTTTATGTTATCATCAAGATTCATATTTCTAATGTTATCTATCTCCCTCAAAATCATCATTCTTCTTTTAAATCTGATTTCCTTGGCTTGAAGCTTCAACCTAGTAAAAAGGGACTGGATTTCTTTAATAGATCTCTCCCAAGCTAAAAAGGGAGAGCACTTAGCATTAAAATGATGCTTGATAATATTCATAGTCTTCTCTTTCACACAATTCAGCTTAAGGAGAGAGGCATCAAGATGAGGCCACCCAGCTTTGTACTCGGGGGGGGGGGGGGGGGGGAGGGGGGGTTCTGTAAAGCTTTATTTTTAAAGGAGAATGGTTAGACAGACTTAAGGTCATATCAATGTCACATTTGTGCTGTTAGAGGTCATGCAACGTGTTAACATTCATGTAAAGAGGCCTGTTACTACATCTATTGCTCCAAGTATGCCTAGAATCGATAGAACAATCAACAAGGTTAAGGGAGTTAATCATGGTCATCCAAATCTTCTTCTCTTCACCTTGGAGGATATTATCAGGGTTACCAGCACGATCCTTATCAGAAATAACCATATTGAAGTCACCGATCAAAATCACATTATCAGTCAAGTTAGAGAGCTCTCTCTAGCAAACACTTCTTTCAGTTTTGTTATTAGAAGCATACAAGCTTACTATAGTGTAATTTATTGGGTTCTTGCATCTCAGACCAATCCATTGATTAGTAGGACAAAACAGGACTTCCTCAATGCATTGAGAGAGATTAGAGACAATACCTATTGCAACACCTCCTTTTCTGTTGTTATGCTTGGTAATGTACCAATTGTGCTTACTAGAGACAATCTGAAGGTTAGCAAGGAGATCAAAACCACAAATCTTAAGCTCTTGAAGACAAATGAAATCAAGCATCATGGAGCAATCCTTTATCCAATTTTTAAGAACTTTGCTTCTCACAGGATCAGTAATACCTTTTATGTTAAGACAAATGATATTTAACACATCCATGAGAGAACAAAAAGGAGAAAAAAAGGAACCAACCACACATTATTTTCTGCTATTCTTAAGGGGTTTGATAATGGACCCTGAGATTCTAACAGCTTCTTTCCTCTTAGGTTTAGTTTTTAGATCTTCTCTTGAAACAACAACACCCTGCATTTCTATATCTTCAAAATTATTTTCCTGCATCTTTTGAATGTTAGTTTTATCTTGCTATTCTAAGTGCTCAGCAAATTCATCAGGGGTCTGACTACCCATGACTGAATCATATTCACTAGGAGAAGAATGTTCAGAGAGATTACCAAATCCCAATTTGTCCTTCTTACTTTTTCTATTACCCACAATGGTCCAACCTTCTTCCATGGCTTGGTGAACAGGTTCTGAGACTTTCACCTGACTATCTGTAGCTAGCTGAGGGGAAGTACCTGGAGTCTTAATTTCTTCTCTGGTGTCTAAGAAATCAAAAGGATTAGTCACATTTTCTAAAAGAACATCATACTTATTATTCCAATTATTAGCCTTTTTTTTTTGCTTTGAAGGTAGTTTTCTTTTGAGGGTTATGCTCCTGTTGTCCATTCAAATTTTTCAAGTTACCGTTATCTAGGTTGCAATCCTTTTTATTATCAAGCAAGGGACAATCTTTTATAAGATGACCTTGTTTAAAACAATTGAAGCAAGCGTTGGGAAGGTTTTTATAACTTACCTTTTGCACATGGAGCTTAAATCCTTCAGAGTCCTTCAGAGTGATGACTGTCTTAACTTCTTTGGAGATGTCAACTTCAATAAGTATCTTAGGATCCCATTTGGGGTTGATTCCATTTCTAGACTTTTGTCCCAGCACCTTAGCAATCAGATTACCTATTTGCTCAACCCAAGGGTAAAATTCCACAGGTAGGTCAAGTAGCTCAATCCAAACAGGAACTTTTGTAGGTTTAGCACCTCTAGGATTGAATCCAGGATACCATTTAAACAGAGAGAGGGGCACATTCCTAATCACCTAGTGCCCTTCAGACATTACCTGCATTGCACTGCTTGCATCCTAAAAAAAAACAGATAGAAATTATTTGGCAGGAATTGAACATGTTTAACAATCATCCCCTTATTGCTCCAATTGTTTCTAATCCAGGCTCTTAATACCTCTTGAGCTGTTCTAGGACCATGACACAATCCAATGAGGACTTTCTCATATAACATATTATGCCAGGTATTTAAAGAGTCCTTATCAATCACTAGAGTGTTATCATCATTATCCTCAACATCAGAATCTATATTTATTCTGTTAGCCTCTAGCTCAGTATCCAATGTATCTGCTTTGCTCATATCTTCAGAAATCTTCTGTTTTCCTTTAACGTCAACAAGGGGGAAGGGGTTCACAGTAAATGACGGGTTTTCAAAAATAGAACAAACACCCGTATGGCTTTGCAGGACATCAGCATATGATCCCCTAGGTTTCTGAGTGTCATCACCATTATAACCAGTTTGCCCATTAAGGTGAGCCATACCATCATGCAAAAGGGAATGCATATTTGTAGCATCACTGAGCGGGGCTTTACTTCCTTGTCCATTATTAAGATCTACCCTATCATTCATAACCTTATCAACACTTCCTTCCATAAAGGTGTTCCACCCCTGTGTATTGACATGAAAGCTATTAAGAGACATACCTAACCTTCCAGCAAACTTAGAACCGTTCGACAAAACATCTTGTAAAGCTTCATGTAGAGCCATGCACAAAGAAAGATGTTCTAGAAGAGGTCGACCACCCAGACGCCTAGGTCAGCCAAGGGCCAAACTAGCAAGCTCTCAGAGGGGGGCAAGAGGGGTGACCCCCCGCGGTCACTCAAGAGAGAGTCACAACATGTAGAGATAGGGCCGCATTAGGGTTAGCATCCTCCATCAAAAATGATGTCCGGTATAGCACGGGTGTTTTTTGCGCAGGCTTTGGAAAACTTCAGACTCCTTAAGGAGAGCAATTTTTTGTTACATCAATAATTTTCGTAATCTCGGACTCCAAGAACAAATCAATTGGAAGCAAGCCCTCATTGGTGAAGCGATGGGCTTCTCTGTGGCATTGTGGAATGCGATTAGGGGAAAGATCCTTTGGAAGATTTGGTGAGAAAGATGTGCTCACAACTTTGGCAATACCCCCAAAGAGTGGTCGATCGAGAAGTCCCTATTCCTTCTTGGCAAAAGAGTTTCTAACTATAAGAAACCCCCCCTTCAAACATCACAAGTAGATACAATATGTCAACAATAAGCTTAAAACCAAGTGGGCTCCGCACGATGGGGATGCAAGGTTTATCAACCTCCTCTATAACTTCATGTAAGCTTTGTAATGTCCACCACGAAGGCTCTAGCAGATTGTCAGAAAGAAAATCAAACATATCAGTTGGATGCATGCTCTGCTGGGAGAAGCATTCAGTTGCTCCGCCTCTCTGGAACGCCAACAGAGGGGAGGCCCTATGGAAGATCGGGTGGGAAAGGTGTGCTTGCAACTTTGGTGACTCCCCCATAGTGTGGTCGATTGAGAAAAAACTATTCCTCTTTGGCAAAAGGATCGCTAATTGTAAGAAATCCCCCCTTTTTTAGGCATCATCAAGTGCTCCCTACAACAAGCTTAAAGCCATGTGGGCCCCACATGAGGGTGATGAGAGGGTGACTAAACTTCTTTGTAATGCCATCTAACCACTGTAAAAGCTACCCCTGCTCTGTGGGATTCGGGGGATCCCCTGGGCACAAGTCTCCTTCTCTTCTACTTTTCTTTTTAATTAATTCAAGTCTAGAAGGGTAGGCTAAGGCCAAACTTTCTTTATTTAAAAAAGAAATTGTTACATCACATGTAAAACAATCAAGATCAAGGCCGAGGGATAGACTTAAGTCTTTAGACTATGGGGGCGCAACTTCCCAATGGAGGTCTAGTGTTCAACCCTCCGGTTGAACATGTAAGGCTTTGTCTAGCTTAAACCAGATGTAACTCAATTGTAACCCATTCTAACCCCTGCTTTATGGGATATGGGGGGGGGGGGGTCTTGTGGCTCCTATGCCCATTCATCTGTATAGTTGTTCTTTCAAAGATCAAGCTAGGGAAATAGGTGCTTGATGAACCTCCACTAGAAAAAAAAAGCAATCTCCGATATCTCTTGGCAATGGGGCATGACATAAAAGGATGTTGTACATCTTCGTCCTTCCCACATATTTTTTGTAACCCTTCACTAAGGCCAACCTTCTTAAGCTTGCTGCAAGACCACACATCATTGTGATATATGAGCCACTCGAGGGTGCTACACTTTATGTTGAATGGGAAAGCCCATGTGCTTTTGAATCTATATCTCCATAAGGATTCTTTCGACTGCATTTTCCATCTAGTGTTTAGGTTGGAAATTATAGAATCAATAGAACCTATACTAGAGTTAAATCCTTTCAGCATATCAACAGCAGCCACATTACTTCTCATTTTTTTGTAAGACATGCCAACCAATCAAGCAAGCAGCAATGCCTAAACATATTTGTGTGGAGAAAGTATAATATCCATGATTATATTATTTTTCAAAGGTTTGTAGTCATCTAGATAAAAAATGTTAGCCCTTCTTTTAATATGGCAAGCCCAAAAATCATAGGATTCCAAGGATCTTAATATCCATTTAGCTTTCCAACTTAAAAAGACAGAGTAATGCAAGTCCACCTTCAACTTTTGGCAAACAACACATTGTCCAAGAGACCTTAGGAATTTTGTTACTCTACAAGAAATCTCCCACCAAAATCTTCTAGCCAAGATAAATGATTGGTTAAATCTACTTCTTAGAAGGACTTTAAAAAGGTAGAAAATAGGTGAGGTAGGGCAAAATATAGTGATTCAAGAAATATATATATATATATATATATATATATATACACACACACACACACATAGAGTGAATTATGGAAGCCATACCAAAAAATGATTTTCCTCTTGAACTTTTCTAAGATCCAACCCTATCTTTAAGCTGTTGAAATGTTGAAACCCATTGGTATCCTAAGAATTATAAAAATCAATCCTTGCTTTGGAATATCACAACCTAATTCTTGAATATAGAGAGGGATTGTACCATTAGAATCCTTAAAGGATGTTTTCTTATGTTCCACTTGAGACTCACTATCTTTGCAAAAAAAATCCAAGCATTTGAGAAAAAATTAGAAGATGAGTTTTCATTTGAGCATATTTGTATCATCTATGAGCACTTGAAGATCGAGCCAAGAAGGGGAGTCAGGGATAACAATACCTTTTTTATGATCAGCATCTATAACATCTTTGATGATCCAATATAATGCATCATTGGCAATGGAAAACAAAAATGGAGCCAGAAAGCATCCTTGTCTAATGAATAAGAGAAGTTTGGAAGATTGAGACACAAAACCATTTATGACATCTTTGGAGCATACAGTTCCAAAAAGGATATGGACAAATGTGATGAGTCTTCTAGCAATCCCTAATTCGTGAAGATACTAGATAACTAAGTCCCACTTGATTCTATCATAAGCCTTGTCAAGCTTTTCAATACATATAATAGCTCTAGCTATATGAATGCCCTCCCACTCTCGGGAGTGATAAAGAAAACAAAATGCAAGATTTCCACAACATTAATAGCAAGAACACCATATTTTTCCTTTAGCACCAATATATAATCACTTACCTTTTTTTTGGAGTTTGAGGTCTTTAGAAGTACACAAAGAGCCAAGAAAAAAGAAGAAGCTTGGAGTACAACACAATACAAAATGTGTTATTAAGTGAATGTTCAATGATAAGTGACCCATTAGGGTTATAGGCATATATACAATCCAGGGGAAAAAACCTCCTAAAGAGGGAAAAACTTACCCCAATGATCCTAAGTGTGTTCACACATATCACTACCAAAATATGTCAACAAATCCCCCCCTTGGAGTAATGCAGTGAACAAGGATCTGGTACTCATCTATAAGGAAGTGCCAAGCTATGTGGAAAGAGATCAATCCACAAAAGGAAGTATGCCCAAAGCTTTGTGAAAAGCATCAAACTTCTCTATAGGTAGATCCTTTGTGAGAAGGTCTATAACATTATCCTATGTGGGCACATAAGACAAAATGATTTATCTAGGAAAGAACCTCTCCCAAACATAATGATAGTGCATCTCAGTATGTTTTGTGACAACATGGAACACAAGGTTCCTTGCAACTACAATGCGCTCTCACTATCAATGAAGATGGTGGTGCTAGAAGATTGACCAACATCCAAATACGCCAGAAGGCATCTAAACCAAACACACTCAATAATCATGGTGAAAGCATCCCTATACTCAGCCTCAAAACTAGAAGTGGCCATAATAAGTTGCTTCTTGCTAACCAAGATATGCATGAGCTACAAAGCATGAAGCAAAAACCACCAGTGGACACATAAGTGTTAGAGCAACCAGGCTAGTCTGAGTGAAAAAGCATGTAAATATGGTGTTAAATATCCCCCCTTGGAATAAAACAACCCAAGTATCCAGGTACCACTGAAGTGGCAAAAGATGGACTTACTCACTTATCAATGCTTGAAACCTAGGCAATAAATAAACTTACTCATTTGAAAGACAACAAACTAAATATCAGACCATGTTATGCATAAGTAAATCAAACATCCTATAGCCTACTGATAGAGAACAATACCAAATGCACCTCCAACATCATGAAAACCCAACCGTAAAATTGTTTCCATGGGAGTGGTAATAGGTTTGCAATCCTCAAGGCTGAAATACTACAATAATGTGCTAATATATATTGTTTGACAGAAAGCTATTCCTCCATCTACTTGCATAAAATGAAGGCCCAAATAATGATGTGAATTCCCTAGATCTAACATCTTAAAAGAGGCATGCAAATTAGCCTTAAATTTAGCAATATGCTTCTCATTAGGACCAATGAGAAGCACGGCATCAACATACACAACAATGATCAGAAGTACATCATATGCACACTTAACATATAAGGTGCTCTTAGTTGAATTGTTCTCAAAACCATACAAAATCAAATAGGCATGTATCTTTTCATACGAATGATGTGGTTCTTGCTTTAAACCATATAGTGCCTTTTTAGCTTGCCTACTTTGTTTTCATGCACTTTTTTACAGAAAACCACAAGCAACTAATGTACATTCCAATGTTTTGACAAAGATCAAAGATTTGAAGGAGCAATCAATTTCTATTGATGAAGTCTTGCTAGATAGTTCACTTGTGTAGACTCTTCTTAATGGTCTTCCAAATTCATACAGAGTTTTTCATGTACTCTTTGATTGATGATGGAAGGCAATCCAAATTCCTTAACATTTGAGGAGTTGCTCTTTGTTTTGTTGTAGGAAGACTAGTCCAAGAAGAACAAGTCCATTATGCATGTTGGAGATTAAGATTTCTTAGCTAGTTAGAAGGGCAAAGATAAATGGAGCTCATCTGCTAGTAAGAAAAAATATGCTAATATTGCAGAGTCAAAGAAGGAAGATATAGATGAGAAGAAAACAAAAAAAGTAGAAAGATTTTTTCAGATTCTATAAAGGAAATAATCATGTCATAAAGAGTTATCCAAGATTGGCTGCAAAAGAGGCAAAGAAGAATGAGGCTAGAATGGTTATTGAAGAGGCCTCTACGCTAAAAACGAGTTCACTAATCTTACTCAAAATGAAGAAAATTGGTATTTACTACTCTATGTAGCTATGACCCGAGTTCTCATGAGTAGTGTATGTCTGTAGTAGACTTAGGTGTTTTGGGATTTTGATAGTGGGGAAACCAAACATATTACCCTGCAACCAAGTTTCTATAGTTTACTTGAGCCTACCCCTATAGGGAATACTATCACATGCACTAACAACTCCTCATATCCTCTAATGAGAGTTGGAAAGATCATTTTGACTACTGCTAATGGTATTATCAAATTATTTATCTTTGCCAAGGATAAATCTATTGTTAGTTTCAGCATTAGCCAAGATTGGCTTGGTTGTCACCTTTGTTGATGATAGATGTGCACTTCATGATCTCTCATTATTGCTTCTGGCATTTTATGTTGTGAGATGTATAAGCTTGTTGACAATGAAAAATCTATGAATGATTTAGCAACTATAGTTCAACAGTCTCAGGCTATTTTAGATGCAAAGATTTGGCATGCACGCTTTGGTCATCTAAATTTTACTAGTTTGCTACACCTTCAAAAATATGAAGTGGTGTCCTCTCTATCCAAAGTTTAGGTAGCTTGTGAACATGTTTGTTGAAGTTGTATTCTGGGAAAAGTCTTGGGTTAATCCTTCCCAAAAGATGATTTAATTCGAACTACTCAGAAATCCTAGCTTGTTCATAATAATGTTTGTGGTCTTATGCAGACACCTTCTTTCTAGAACTACCTTTAATTTATGACTTTTATGGCTGAGTTCTCCAAGCGTTCATGGTTGTATCCAATGAGATCAAATTTTCCATATATGTGCTTCAAGTAGTTTTGGGTTATGGCTGAAAATTTATCAATGTGTAAAATGGGTATCTCCATTCTGATCGACGGGGGGAATACATGTCTTTTGATTTTAATGCATTTATAGTTGAGTGTGGGATAAAACATCAATGTACAGTACCATATACAACTAAAAAAAATGGTGTTGTTGAAAGAAAGAATATGTATCTCATGTAGATGGCAAGGTGTATGGTCAAAAGTCAAGCTTTACCACATAGCTTCTAGCTTGAGGTTGTTATGTGTGCAACAACTGTACTTAATAGGTGTCCCACAAAGGCACTCTAGTCTATCACTCCATACGAGGCTTTGCATGGATGCAAGTCATCTGTTGCTCATCTGCATGCCTTTGGTTTTCTGGCATATGCATTAGTGCTTGAACAACAAGACAAGAAATTGGATGATAAATTAGTGAAATGTATTTTTCTCGCGTATAATTATGAAAGAAAAGGCTATCATTTGTATCATCGATAGACTAAACACATTCTGGTTAGTTGTGAAGTTTTTTCTGTGGAATATGAATTTATGAAGATTGGAACCCAAGTTGAAGGTGTCCAAGGTAGGGAGGATTATAAGACTCAAAAAAGGGTGTTATCAGGATCTTACTTATGCACACATAGAGGTTATGAATGCTGAAAACACACAAAAAAATAGACACACTAGGAGACGAGACAGAATGTAGTATTGGGTGAAATCTCCCCCTATGCACTATGTTTCGATAGTCCAGAAAGTGCATGTATTTATACGAATTTTTTATTATGCCGAAATAGTGGTTAATGAGAGTGACTTCAAATAGCATGCGTGAAAGTAAAAGTTGGTAACTTTTGTAGAAAGCCTTTGCTTTTAATATAAAAAATTGTGGTCTATAATGAACCTTATTCTAACCACTACTTTACTAACTATTTCTAACAATAGAACCCTCTACGCAGGTTTATATACAAACTATATAAATTATAGAAATGGTCCATAATAGCGTGGTGCAACTTTAATTTTAGGATGCTGCAAAATAATTTTTAAACATTTTTAATAATACATAACCATACAATATCATTCTCCTTAAATTCCTTGGCTAATCATTTTGTATTGACATTACTTGTATAATATTCTTGACTTTCCTAGTATGCTCGTGAACACTACGAAGTATAGAAATGTGATCTTGAGCAATAGAATCAGCCATCCGAATATGAGTTTGGGTGAGTGACATGGGAGTGGAAAGCTTTTTACCATAATCAATTTCAAAAGGTGCATGCCCAGTACTGGTGTGTGTGGTGTTATTGTAAGTGAATTGAAGCAAATGTCAACTTTTCATCGTAGTTAGTGGGATTATCTAATGAATAACAATGCAATAAATCAAGAATAGTACTATTTGTAGCCTTACTTTGTCTATTACTTTTGGGATGAAATGCATAGCTAAAATCTATTTTAGAACCAAAATGTTGAAGTAAGGCAACCCAAAAATGTTTACAAAATCTAATATCACGATCAGATAACATTACTTTAGGAAATCCATTGTAAGGAATTGAACTCACAACCTCTTGGTTAGGAATGTGATGGGCTAACCACTTGCCCCAAAAGCCATGGTTGAGGATTACTTCCTAATCCTCTCTCTTAGGGTGTAGTTCAACCATCTCCTATCTATTAAGGTTGTGCTTCAACTCTCTTCTCCCTATCACTTTATTACATTCTTCCCCCCTTGGTCAATCATTGTCCTCAATGATCTGCCCTTGTATCCCTCTAGCCTCAGTGATCAGCCCCTTGAACTCCCTAGGTGCCCTTGAATTGATGTCCCCCAACCTCGCATAGTTTCTTGAACCTTGTTTGCAACCTTGGTCTCTTGAACCCTTGCTCTCAACCTTGGTTTCTTGAACCTTCTTGTTCGCAACCTTGGTGTCTCGAGCCCTTGTTCTCAACCTCAGTCTTGAACCTTGTTCTCACCCATGCTTGGTATCCTGAACACTCAATCAAGTGTCACCCAATGATTCCCAAGGAATTCACACTTCCAAGCTATCTCATTGGAAAGTTCGTTCCGAGAGCTTTCCAACGGTATATTACATGCCTCAATCCGACTACGGATTGAGAGATACACCTCAATCTTTGTTAGGTGCATCCTTGAAGCCGACGCGCGTGCCTTCCACAATTCCTACCCTTTCACATGGTAGAGTGCCCAAGCGCCTTTTTTAGAGGCCATTGGATCATTCCACCTTGCCCAAGCCTACTTCCTAGGCTCTAATACCAATGTAAGGAATTGAACTCACAACCTCTTGGTTAAGAATGTGATGGGCTAACCACTTGCTCCAAAAGCCATGGTTGAGGATTACTTCCTAATCCTCTCTCTTAGGGTGTAGTTCAACCATCTCCTATCTGTTAAGGTTGTGCTTCAACTCTCTTCTACCTATCACTTTATTACATTCTTCCCCCCTTGGTCAATCATTGTCCTCAATGATCTGCCCTTGTATCCCTCTAGCCTCAGTGATCCGCCCCTTAAACTCCCTAGGTGCCCTTGAATTGATGTCCCTCAACCTCGCATAGTTTCTTGAACCTTGTTCGCAACCTTCGTCTCTTGAACCCTTGCTCTCAACCTTGGTGTCTTGATTCTTGTTCGCAACCTTGGTGTCTCGAGCCCTTGTTCTCAACCTCAGTCTTGAACCTTGTTCTCACCCATGCTTGGTATCTTGAACACTCAATCAAGTGTCACCCAATGATTCCCAAGGAATTCACACTTCCAAGCTAGCTCATTGGAAAGTTCGTTCCGAGAGCTTTCCAACGGTATATTACATGCCTCAATCCGACCTACGGATTGAGAGATACACCTCAATCTTTGTTAGGTCCATCCTTGAAGCCGGCGCGCGCGCCTTCCACAATTCCTACCCTTTCACATGGTAGAGTGCCCAAGCGCCTTTTTTAGAGGCCATTGGATCATTCCACCTTGCCCAAGCCTACTTCCTAGGCTCTGATACCAATGTAAAGAATTGAACTCACAACCTCTTGGTTAGGAGTGTGATGGGCTAACCACTTGCCCCAAAAGCCATGGTTGAGGATTACTTCCTAATCCTCTCTCTTAGGGTGTAGTTCAACCATCTCCTATCTGTTAAGGTTGTGCTTCAACTCTCTTCTTCCTATCACTTTATTACATCCATGATGTGAGAAAATGCATTTAATGAATAATTTTGCAGCCTAAGTTGCAAACAAAGTTTTTCTACAAGGAATGAAATATGCATACTTACTAAACCTATCAACTATTGTCCAAATCATATCCTTATGTGATGAAGTGATAGGAAGACCTGTGATAAAATCCATAGAGATTCTTTCCCATGGTTCATTCAACATGGGAAGTGGCATTAGTAATCCAAATGGTTTACCATGATGACATTTTACATGCTGACATACAATGCATTGAGAAACATAATGTGCAACATCTTTTTCCATGTGTGGCCAAAAGAAGAAATCTTTGCAAGCAGAAATGGTCCTTTGTATGCCTCTATGACCCATGTAAGATGGTTCTTGCATTTCTCTGATGACAAAATCTTTAAAATCTTGGGTTATGCATAATTGATGTTAAAAATAAAGGAACCCATGATGAAATGTATAATGTTCATCATTTAAAGGTGCACCATTGTTGAATTCATGCCATGCACGTGAGAAATACATATCGAATGCATAAGTGGAAATTATTTCTTGAAAAGAATGAATCTGGATGGCACAAATATTATGCAAAACAACACAATGTGAAGGAAAACAACTAAAAGCATTGGCTACGACATTTGCTTTACCTAGTTGATATTGGATCATGGGTTTGGAAATTTTGAATGAATGAAGCCCATTTAAGATGTCGATCAGAAATTAAGGGTTGATTTAATAAATGCTTAATAGCTTGATGATTGGTTTTGATTAATACCTCAGATCCCATAAGATAGTGTTTTCAAATTCAAAAAGCATGCACAACTGCTAACAATTCTTTATCATATGTACTATAATTCTTTTCTAAGGGCTTAAGCTTCCTACTCTCAAATGCAATAGGATGATCATTTTGCATTAAAGCAACACCTAGTCGTCAACCACTAGCATCAATAACAACATGAAATGGTTGTAGAAAATCAGGTAACTATAAAACAGGGGCATGTGAAAGTGCATGTTTGGGTTTTTCAAAGGATTGTTGTTGGGTAAGACACCATGCAAATTTTATTTTCGTTTTCAATAACAAGGTAAGAGGCAATCCTAAATAAGAAAAATTTCGAACAAACTTCCTATAGAAACTAGCCAATCCAAGAAAAGAATGAACATCATTGACTGATTGTGGTGTAGGCCATTCTACTATCACTTTAATCTTTTTTGGATCCACATGCACACCTTCACTTGAAAACATATGTCCTAGATATTTTAACTTATGTTCAAAGAAGTAACTCTTTTGAGGACTACTGTAAAGTGTGTTCTCTCGTAGCAAATGAAAAACTGTTTTAAGATGCTTCTCATGCTCACTATCATTCTTACTGTAAACAAGTATATCGTCAAAGAATACAAGAACAAAAGCTTGGTTATCAAGAAAAATGTTGTTCATCATTTGTGCAAATGTAGCAGGGGCATTAGTAAGTCCAAAGGACATTACCATAAATTCATAATGGCTGGTTTGAGTTCTAAAAGCATTCTTAAAAATATCACTTTGTGTAATACGAATCTGATGGTAAGCTGATTTTAGATGAATTTTTACTAAAGACACAAGCTCCTCCTAATTTACCTAAACTATCATCTATTCAAGGAATAGGGTATATATTCTTCATTGTGATCTTGTTAAGGGCTCTATAATCAATGCACATTCGATAAGTCTTATTTTTCTTCTCTACTAAGAGAACTAGTTCTCCATATGGTGAAGAACTAGGCCTTATGAGTCCTTTGTGGAGTAAATCTTTCACTTGGTTTTCTATTTCCTTTTGATGTAGTGGGCAAAGCCTGTAAGGTGCTTTATGAGAAGGAGAACTACCAAGAACTAAGTCTATGCTATGGTCAAAGGATCCTCGCAATGGTGGTAGTTCAAAGGGATAATCAGACATAAAACAATCCTTATAAGTAATCATGAAAGGTTTACGTGCATCGAAAAGTGCATGAGTATAATCATTTACGGCATTGAAAAAAACAATGCATGAATTGAATCCTTTCCTAAATGCACATTTTACTTGAGTATGACTAATCAATGGAAATGACTAGAAATCATGTTGCACGGACAAAGTGATGATTTGACCTTTAAATTCAAAGTTAAAGGTATGTGTATGGTAGTCAATGTGCGGGTTATAATGATGATGAAAAGGCATACCAAGTATAACATCATATGCTTGCAAAGGTGCATTTAAAAATGTTCCTACATCTACATATGGGCCTATGCTAATCGTAACATCTTGCACTTCTCGTGTTACATTATAACTTTTACCTTGAAATGCATCTTTCACTTTATACAAGGAAGGAAATGTTTTTAATTTAAGTTCTTGTACTAATAAATGTGAAATGAAACCATGTGAACTACCATCATCATGTAAAATATTAACCAGCTTGTTATTGATAGTACCCTATATGCAAAGTAAAGAATGGATTGAGATATCATTACCCAAGGTACTCAAGTCCTTCTCCAATGCTTCCTCTATCTAGAAAGGATGAATTTCTTCATTATGGGTCTCCATGTTATGCAATTGAGCTGCAACAAGTTTCATGTGAAGAGGTCGCAATCGGCACTTCATTTTTGTATGTCCCGATTTACCACAATTCCAGTAGGTGATACGTGTTTGCTTCTGCTGGACATCCACCGTTGAAGTTTGAAGGGTAGGTGGTTTGGTGGGTTGGAGAGATGAAGCAACAGGTGCAGTTGAGTAATTGGATTGTGGAGGATGAGGAAAAATAGAGTAAGATGGGGTGTTAAAATTACACTTCATAGGAAACATGGGTTTAACAAAAAGTGGTCGTTGACATGGTTTTTGTAGACAGATCGCCTTTGTTATGGACTGGAATTCTTTCTCTACATCAAAGGCAAAAGAGATATCCTCATCAAGGGCTATAGGCCGTAGGGTGTGAAGCTTGGCTTGGATTTCTAACTCCAAACCATCTTTGTATTACTGTTGCAAGCTATCCTTTGGTGCATCTTTGAGCATTCGAACCAATAATAAATTTTGCCAGAACTGCTCCGTGTAGGTAGTGACCATGTCACCCTCCTTCCATGTCAAGGTTGTCCATGCACATCGAACATGTAAATGATATTAAGGAGGAAGAAAAGAATTCTTCATTTTATCTTGGAAAGCCTTCCACGTGGTTGGAGGATCTGCATTGTGATGCAGGACATTCCACTAGAGCTGAGCTTTTCCTACTAAATAGTTTGTGACAAATTGGACTTTTTCACTTTCAACATATGTTTCATCAATATAAAAAACATCAAACTGTGATGACCATGAAAGAACTAAAGGGCCATCCTTACGGCTATCAAACCATAAAAACTAGTAATTTTTAACACCGATCTTGGAATCCATGCCATCCAATTGGGCAGAGACAATAGCTTTTACCACCCTCATAAGGTTATCTTCATCAGATTGCATCTTCTGAAGCACTTCATCGTGTTGTCGGATCTCTTCCTCACCACCTCGAAGTTCATGTCATAGGAGCTTGAGCTGTTGCTCGAGTGTTACCTCGGGTAGAGGTGACTCACCTAAATGCTCCATGACGTTCGTAGGCTCCACGGGTATGTAGAGAACAAAACCCTCTTCCTAGATAGGTAAAAAAAATTTTGAGATTGCTTGAATTAAAATGTAAAAGGAAGGGTTGTTCTTGGGAATCGAAAAAGTAAGAAAGAGATGAAAGTTGTGTTAAATATAAGAAAAGAGAACTAGAGTGACAACACAAGGAGATAGTGTATTGGTAAAACACTTCCCTTGTGTGACTGAGGTTGTGGGTTCAAATCCTACCTCCTTGGTGAATATAAAACTCCTTTGCCACTCATAAATTAAAATTGGTTTGCGCATAGCCAATGGGAGCCAAGGGAGCCATGGGTGCCATGGCTGCCAAAGATGCCAAAGTAATGCCTTAGTTTAATGCATAAGTTCTATGCCTTAGTCGACGCCTTGGAGTAAGCCGAAGGAGTAAACGTAGGAGTAAACATAGGTGTAAACATGGAGTAAGCCGAAGGACTAAACATAGGTGTAAACCTAGGTGCAAACATAGGTGTAAACTTAGGTTTTGGTTTTGGAACTGAAATAGAAATAGGAATCGGAATCAGAATCCGAAACAAAAACAAAAACAAAAACCCCAAAAATCAGAGAGTTACCTTGTGATTGAGAGTTAGAGTGAGAGTGTGATTGAGAGTGGGAATGTGAATAAGATTTTGATATCCGGGGGTGGTGAGGACATAGGGTCCTCATCAAGAAGCTATTCATATGTTTAGATCAATCAATTTATTCTCTCTAATTATATTCTTCAACTTGGGGAGTATGAACCTCTTATTCCTTGAACTTGTGACCATTCGCTTTATATTCCATCCTTTCTCCACAATCTATTATTTCGTGTATCCTTCATTAAATTGTACCCCCCCCTTGATCTGCGTCTTTTATCTCTTTCATATTTTTCCTTCATTTGGTCCTTCCATCATTGATCTCATTTTCATGTGGGAATGCATTTTAACCTTCCAATCGATTGTGAAATCCTTCTTTAGCCTTCTTTCAAATTTCATTGTTGTGGTTCACTCACATTTGTTCTTAATGTTCCTTCATCATTACTAGTAGTTCTTTGTGCTTAATGAGCTTTCACCTACATAGACATAATTGGGACATACCACAAGAAATTCCAATATCATATATTTATATGTTTATTTCCTCTTTTTTACATATACAGATATTTTTCTCATTTTCATAACCTATGAGCGCACAAATTTTTGATCTAGCATCCAATGTGACTAATTTCATGGCACATGCATAATTGGAATACATGAGAAGATTTCGAGATTGAAAGTATCTAGTTTCCTTAGAAAAAATGCTCCATAACAGGTTAATGAGTGCATATCCAAGTTTGGGGCCCTATTCATGATTCGTAATAGTGGAATCTTTCAAATATTATTTGTACATATGCACATCACTTAGTAGTGTCCTTGTAAACTATGCCAAATACCTATTCTTTCTCTTCATCAAACCATTGCAATGATGGGTTTAACTATATGTAGATTGCATTTTCTAATCCATCATCAATGGACAAAAAAGACATTAGTGAAGAAATATTCCCCTCCATCATTCCCAAGAAATTTGTTATAACTTTCACCTTGTTCTAATCATATGTCTTAAACCTCAAAATATTATCCCATTCTAAAGGGGATAATATTGCAGACCTTTTTAGAAAGGCTCTACCTAAGGAGAAGCTTGAAGCAATACTATCCTATTCTAAACAAGATAATATTGTAGAATTTTTTACAAAGGCTCTGCCTAAGGAGATGTTTGAAGCTTTTTGCAAAGCTTTGGGCTTACTTCCTTTCGTGAATTGATTTCTTTCCACATAGGTTGGCACTAAGTGCCAACTCTTCGTTCACTGCATCACTCCGAGAGGGGGACTTGTTGATATAGTTTGGTAGTGATGTGTGTGAGCACACTTAGGACAATCCAAGCACCTTTTTACCTCTTTAGAAGGTCTTTTCCCCCCATCATGTGTATATGCATATAACCCTAATGGGTCACTTGTCTTTGTACAGTCACTTGGTAATACATTCTATATTGTGTTCTACTCCAAGCATATTCTTCTTCCTTGTGTTGTTTGTGTGCTAGCTTACACCTCAAACTCCAACACTAATTGTTCCATAAAGATCTCATCTATAAGATCTACATGCAAGAGAGCACTCCTCACATCCATTAGGACCATATCTAAGTCCTCCATTGTAACTAAATAGAGAAACATGTTTAATGTAATAACCTTGAACATGAGTAAGAAGATTTTATCAACATCAACTCCGTATTGTTGCTTGAATAATTTTGCAACCAACCATGCTTCATACTTTGGATAAAAACTATCTAATGTGAATTTTTGTGGTAAAGCTTTCTTACCATTTGTTAAAGGTTCTAGGTCGCAAAAGCACCATCACTATGAAAAGAATCAAGTTCACTCTTCATGGTATGGTCCTACACGACATGTTGATATGTTTGCATAACTTGATTATAATTAGAAGGCCGACTAACATCTACCAACATGAAAATATCCAATCCTAGAAAAAATATATTAAGTGGATGTGAGACACATAAAGATTGTTTCAATGATTTCTGATCATGCACTAGCAAACTATTTTTTAAATATTTTCATGAGAAACTTTTTTTTTGTCAAACTCCTATGCATACTAGCATCATGAATAACATCCTCAAAAATTACCCTTTTCACTTGAACATGCGTAATGGGGTGTTTATGCATCTTCATTTCATAAAAAATGACATTACCACTTTTGACATTGAATGTTTTGAGGAGCCCATAAGCCATATTCAAATTGTCCATCTCTACTATACCCAAGCAGAATGCACTTCTTAGATTTATGGTCCAACTTGTGTCTCGTGTTATTTGGAATATGCACATATGCTTCACAACCAAGTAATCATATATGATCATAATGTGGTGGCCACCATGTGAATAACTCTTGTGCCACTTTCAAACCTTTGACAATACTAGATGAAAGGTTAATCACATGAACTATAGTCAACACTACTCTTGCCCAAAAGCCTTGTGAAATTTTCGCATGATGTGACATAAAGACCACCATTTCGTGAATAGTTCTATTAATCCTTTGGGTTACAACATTTTGTATTGGGGCATATGGAGTCTTAATCACTCTATTAATTCGTCTAGACTCACAAGAATGGCTACATTCACGCAAGGTATATGCAGACCTATTATTTGAACATAAAGCCTTATTTTAGTTCCATTATCACTCTATATTGAAGAATCAAATATTTTGAAAGTAGGAAATACCTCATCCTTTGATTGAATAATATACACCCTAGCTTTTCTAGCAGCATCATCTATGAAAGTCGCAAAGTAAAGTGCAACACCTAATGGCCTAGTGGGCATAGGATCACATATGTTTGTATGAACAAGTTCTAATGTCCAAATTTAGAGTCAATTTGTATTATATGCACATTCCTAGTTTCTTTTTGTATTGATAGTGCCCATAAAACGAGAAACCAAAGAAAGATAACACACATAAGTAGTCAAAATCAGAAAGACTCTCCATTCCACTAAGATATACGGAACAATTGGCCATTCCATATACAATCCATAGGTTTTTCTATGATAGTTAGTAGGTGTTCTTTTTGAGATAAAAATGAAGGATAAAGTGAGATAATGTTGCTTCCTCTAGGAATAACGATATTTCGCTTTGATATGCAAAAAGGATGTGCATAGAAAGCCACTTTGTAGCGTAGATCATATACTAACAATCTAACATTAAAACTATGTGAAAGATAAGGCACATGGCATAAATTATGCATGGTAAATTGTGAACCGTCAAGGAATTGCACCTTCACATTTTGTATCCCAATAGCATCACATTTGAAAGAATCATCAAGGCTCTATACCAAGAGAATTTTTTGCATAAGTACACAACCACGCTCTATGTGGTTTCACATGAAAATAAGCATCAAAATATATTATCCATGTGTGGAAAAAGGAATCAGCCATAAGAGCCTTGTTAAGCACAATACTATCAAGTGTTAAATCATCAACATTATCATAAATAACATTTATGTTTTTTATGTTCACAGATGAAGTAAATGGTGAAGCCACTATTTAACATGCCCACCACCATATTGCCACTTACCTTTGGCATTCTTCAAAGCATATCCATCCTTTTTTATGTTCCTCTTCCTAGGTCAATGATGACACTCAAAATCCACCTTACATGTTTAGATTCTAATCTTGTCATGTTGATCATCCTTGTTTTTGTCCTTCCTCCTACTACATGGTCAATTCTTTCCTTCATTAGGATCACATACATTATATGCATCTCCATTACGTATGGTAGCCATAGAGTTTGTGCAAATCTCTTCACTCAAAGTGCACCACATATGTCATTGTAGAAAAGCATATCTCAGGCAATAGTGTGTATAGCAAGAGAATTGCTTTCATCTCATCATTCATGTTCCTCTTTTCTGTGTTTCAAAATATGAAAATAATGCATCCAATGTATTTCAATGATTGGAAACACGATTTTTATCCTTCATGTGTACATCATATAGCTTTCTCATGAGATACACCTTATTTTATGTAGTTTCCATCTCATTGATATTAAACAATTTGTGTCATATTTGATTTAAGGTCCTAGAATCTAGAACACTTAAATAAACACCATTAGATAGGTGTTAGTGCATTTTACACATGGCCACCTCATCAAGCTCCTAATCATCATCATATCAATAGGTTTCTGTGTAGGGACACACTTCATCTTCCATTGTCTTCCCTTAGTCAAAACAATACAAATCTAATTCTTCCATAAATAGATGTTGGTGAATTTAGAATGTTGGATATCAAAGTGATATTTTCCTTGAAAGTTTTAGCTCTTTTTGAAGCCAATTGTACTAGAAACTAATCCACCAGATGTGCCTAGAACCTTTGATGCCATGGTGAGAAATAACTGACTAGAATATTGAAAAACCTAGAAATGATTAAGCACCGTCAGCACTACAAATATGACTAAATGTCAAAATTTCGAATAGTATTGATAGATTCTCCCCAAAAAATGAATATATTAATAATAAAGACCTATAGTGAATCTCAAAAAAGGGAAATGTGCAAGCTTATATGCTCATACCAAGAAGCAATTGATGAAGTAAAATCAACCTATGGAAGTATAAAAATCCACAATCTATGGAAATTTTGGAAGATTCTTCTCAGTAATCTTAGCATATGATCAACGATCTAAAAACATCTAACCACAAATATTGTAAGGTAAGACTATATATATAGCATAGTATCCAACTAATCTTATTGCACATAATCCAAGTAACCAAAGTAGCGAATCATGTTTATTGAGCACTTCTAGGTCCTCTAACATGTACATCCTATGAAAAGGCTAGGATATTCCACCTATATCATCAAAGAAAATCCAATATTTGGCTATCCCATACCTCAAAAACTCTCACCACAATCCTGTTTTACACAGCAAAGGCTTATGCAGAATGCAACTACCATGTCCTACCATAAAAACATACAAAAGTAGTGTAGATAGAGAGATACATAATATATTCCCAACCAATATGTGGGAGAAATGAAAAAGTAAAGATAAGATAAGGAGCTCAAAACTAATCCAAGATTAGCCTTCTGCAAGACCCAACACATTCCTAATGAGCAAGCTAAAAATTATTGATGAACTACTAATGAATGGTGGTTACTCCTAGTAAAACTAAGAGTTATTGAAGAAACCTGTAAAGTCATTGATATATATATATATATGAACAACATATATAAATCTAAACATTCCCTTTGTGTTCTTTTATTGTTGAGGTCCTTTGTCATGGCCAGTCAAGGGTGAAAATGGTGAATTTGATGATATGGATGAAAATGTATTCCAACTTCTATCCCTTGGTTATCACCTTATTTGTAAGCCTTGAAGCTCCAAAGGTGTTGCATATGTTGTGGGCCTCATCAAAACTATGCATCTCTTTGTCAACATGTATGTCCATGTGTAAAGAACCTTTGATCTTATCAAAGGGTAGCTTTCCATCTCCTTGTAATGCAACTTATCTTTTTGGATGATATTACAAACACTCTATGTAACTATTTGTGTAACCCTATATGAACAATATAATGTATACAAGTTTCATACAATCTCTCCAAGGCTTGTCAAACTTTTGTAGATGTGTTCAAGTCTTGAATGTGACTTACCATGTTGTTTAGTACATTTTAAGAGAGAAATCTCTTATTCCTCCCATTTTAAAGTCTAAAGTTATTCATATCATCATTTATGGGATTCAGCCTCAAATATGCCTCGGGGTCCTCTCCACTCCAAGTTACAAGGAAATAGAGAATTGAGCCTCAAATAAAGGTTCAAACTCTAGATTAAACCCTTGAATAAGAGTCCAACTCTAGAGTTAAAATCCCTAGAGTAAGGTTCTAAGGCTAGCCTTAAAACCTAGAGTGGAAGTCCAACTCTAGACCTAAACCTAGAGTAAATTTCAAGATTCCTAATCCAAAACCTAGGGTGAACTGCAAGAGTTTAAGCTCCAACCTAGGCGAGATTGTAAGTTGCAAAAGGTACAAGTTGAATCTATAGTATACAAAGCCTTGAAAGTGGTACAAAACTTTAAGTTAAATCCTAGCTTGAGATTCAAGAATCCTAGATTGCAAAGGAAAAGTTGAGTATAGTATATCCAATTTCTTAGAGAGTGGTCCAAGACTCTATATCAAACATTCATGATTGAGAACAAAGAGTAAAGAACTACACCTAGATAAGAGGCTGAGGGAGTCAAAGGTGTTAGCAGAGCAAGCCCTACTTTCTTACATGACTAATAGTGGAAGTGGGCTAATCTGTGAGCTTTGCTCTGAGTTAAGAAACATCATAGAGCTGATCACTCTAGATATAGTCTTGCACTACACAACAACCAAAAAAAGAGAGATGGAGGAAGCATTCAAAGGGTTGATGATTGAAAAACAAGGCACAAGAGTGCTGCAAGACATTTTAAAAGAAAAAGGTAAATTTAAAATTCTAAATTTAACTGAATACTTACATATGTTTGAGAAAAAAGCATAGATTCAAGGATTACATGATAATATGCTTACGTGCTACTTTGAATGACTAGTTTATGGATCTATCCTAGAAGCAATTCATTTCCATGTAAATAAAAGGTTGTGAGCAAAGAGTAAAGGTAGAAACTTTTGATGCTTTTGGATGTAGGAAATGTTTTAGTGACCATATCTCTAATTTCCAAAAGATTTTTGAGAGATTTGAGGAGGTAGATCTAAAGTTTTCTCTAGAGGAATATGTCTTTGGTGTCAAAAAAGTTTTTATTGTTGGACATCCATGTGGACATTGTGGGCAAAAGCCATACTATAGAACGTTTAGGCCATTAGTAGGATTTTTGAGGTGTTTCATAAGTTAAGTAAAGTAAGGAGACTTCTAGGATTTTGTGTCTTCTATGTTATCTAGATCCCTCATTTTGCTCACATTGCAAACTTGTTATATGATTTGCTAAGAAAGAAGAGGAACTTTCTCTTGAGGGAGAAAAATTCAAAAGCTATTAGAAAACTAAAGGAGCTATTAATAAAACTTTGATTGTTGATACTAGTCCTATTGTATAAGCTGCATCATAGGTCAAGATAATGATGAGAGGCAAAGATATGTAGTTCATGTTAGTGTGCAAGTTCTTAATGAGGCTCGTAAAACGTACTCCCAAATTAAAAGAGAGTTATATGGATTTGTGACAAATTTGAAATTTTATAAAGCGTATTTCATAGGTGCAAATATAGTTGGTGAGACTAATTATCTTTGTCTCCTAAGAAGATTGCAAAATACTCTTCTCTGAATATTGCAATGCTTCGATGGATTTCTTGTGTGAGATTTATAGACACAAGTTTTGTACACAGTTGGAAAATTTATAACTATTGTTGATATGCTATCATGAGTGAAGTTTCATGATGATTTAGATGATGAAGCAATAGAGAGAGAAAAAATATGTGGAAATAGGATTCACAAGTGCTTGCTTATGAGAAATTATGAGAGAATGAGTATGATGCTGAATGGAAAGAGATAGGAAGTTATCTTAGTGCACTACGACCTTCCTTAGGCTAGTCCACAAACGAATTGAGGTCCATCAAGAAAAAATCTTACAACTTATTTTTGATGGATGTATTTGTTTAAAAACATGCTAATGGGAAGGTAAATAATCCACAATGAGTTCTAGGCAAGAAAATTCCTAAGAGAAAAGTTATGAGAGACATGCATGAGACCTTATGGGTAGGTCATAAAGGGTTTGTTGCAACATATGAGAAGACTAGGGAAGCGTACTCGTGGCCATAAATTTGGGTGACTATTAGAGACTTTGTGAGCCCTTGTGCCACTTTCCAAGTTTATTCCTTAGTTAGGCATCAAGAACTATTACATCCAAGTTACCCTCCTTGTATTCATTACAAGTGGGTACTTGACCTTATAACCATGCTCAAAGACATTGATAAGATGAGGTACATTTTCTTGGCTAGAGAAGACAACGAACCATGTGGAAGGTTAAGACCTTTGTTTTAAAACTACATATAATGTATGCAGATTCCTTCTTGAAGAAGTGATTTCACACTTCGTATATGTGGAAAAAGTATTTGTGGATCGAGGTGAATTGGATGCCAGGGGGGCAAAAGAATGCTTTGATTGTCATAGAGTTTGATTGTACTTGTCCATTTCCTATAAACCGGAAGTTAATGGTAAGAATAAGATAGGTCATCCTTCCATTATGAAGGCGATCTCTAGGGCCTTCAATGGAGACATAAATAAGTATCCTAAATATCCTCCATTTGCATAATGGGTGGATACGATAATGTATAGTAGGTCTACAAGATTTATGCTTATAGAAGTAATGTACTATCAAAAACGCATTTTCCCTATCCAAACTCTGATATTGAATGGATGTGCTCCCATGGAATGGCAATATGATGAGAGAGGAACTACTACTCGAAGAATTAAACAAATTGAGCAAGGCAAAGAAAAATTCTGTGAACGTGTGCAGAAAATAAAGGAGTGAAAATTGATGGAGAACATATATTTTGACAAAACACATGGACTTTAGCCACATCAGATAAAAATTGATGATTGGGTATTATTCTATGATAGTACTTTTGATAACCAACATGATGTGAGAAGAAAATTAACAAAGAGAGGGTTGGGAACCATATGTGGTTATGTCTGTATTTGGCAATGGTATGTAGGAACTTTGAGAGTTTTACGAAACTCCTTTGAGATCTTTGATTGCAAGAAAGCATATCAATTTGTTTAAGAGAAGGAATGTAGATGAATATGAGTTTGATCCACAAGTACTTGCGGATGAAGGTACTGAAGACGATGAGGAAACATGTTGAGCCCATAAAAGTCATGTTGGTCAAAGTCAACTACAGTCAAAGTCAAAAGATCAAAGTCAACTGGTCAAAGTCAACGGGTCAAAGTCAACAAGGTCAAGGTCAAAGTCAATAGGTGCAAAGTCAAAGTGCTAAAATGCAGGTGTCAAAGTGCGCAGGTAGTGCACAATTAATTGTCCACAAAGGGTAAATTGGAGAAAGTGAGTTGCAGGTTGCAGAGGTATTTTCTCTAATTTCCCTAAGGTTCAAAGTGTGTTTTAAAGTGTTTTGGAAGGTTCAGGTGAACCCCCCCTTAGGTGCAAAAGTGAAGACTTAAAAGGAAATGTGAAGGTATGTGAAGCGGCAACGTACGCACAGGTGAAAGTATGGCCCCCCCATTAAAATTTTGGGTTTTAGTCTAAAGTCACTACAGGACAAAACAATGAGTCGTTGGCTGCCACATGTGAAGACAATCTTGGGACATCAAAGTGAGCACCAAGATACCATTGCAGTTAGGAGCGTACGTGATCGACACACTCAAATCAAGGCAAGGGCCATTCTTGGACCAATCTTAGAGTAAGCAAGAGAAGCATAGTCTAAGTGAAGCAAGAGAGAGAAGTGCAAGAGTCACCAGAGTGCGACGTAGAGAAGTGGAAGTGCAAGGTGCATGGAGTGTGACTAAGGATTTGTGCAGAGAGTGCTAAACTATACTTCCCCAAGGATCTCAAGGTCTCATTGCAGTGTGCGCGTGCCGACAGAAGGTATTCACTCCTCCCCTTTGTGGAAGCTTGGTGCAAGGTGTGCACAAGGATAAGCTTGAAGCAGGTGGAGGTCTGGTGCAGAGGAGGCCGGTGGCAAGAAGACTTTGGGATATTGGGTATTTTATAATTGAGCACTCTGTGTGATTGTGCACAGAAGTATTGGCTTGTATTTTGCTTCAAACATTGTAATTGTCTTACTGTAATCAATCGGCAGAAGCTTCCAAGGTGTATTTCCTCTTCTGGTATTTTCATTTTCTCCTACAAACCCTCAAACTCCTTCTTGTCTAAGAATCCCCCAACAAAATTTGGGACGCACGGTGGGACTTCCAAGGAGATTTGAGCTTAGGAAAAACCAAGTGCAAATCATAGAAGAGATCAAGTGTCAACAAAACCACAGTGCTACTTCATCAAACAAAAGGTAAATATTCTTATCAAGTGTCTCATATTCAGTGGGCTATGAGCTGCTCATGACCGCAACCCGGTCCCAAACATTGAGGGTCACCTGCAAGCAGACAAGAAGGAAGGTTGTTAGAAGGTCCCCTAGTCCACTATCTTCAGCATCATCAGTCAAGAGCATGGCGGGTCAGGTAGACTTGGAAACTTTACTCTCTAGATTAAATATAAAGTTTCCTTCTTTCAAAGGCTTAGCTCAGGAGGATCCGGATGAACACATTAGAAGGTTCTTGGCACTATGTAAGACTAGAGGCCTAATGGGCAGGGAGGATGCCTTTTTGATTCTCTTCCCTGCCACATTAGAGGGATTAGCTGATAAGTGGTTCAGCCAGTTTGCTGAAAACCATTTTACCACTTGGGATGTGATGAAAGATGCTTTTAAAAATTAGTTGCAGCATGGCAACACTGCGGAGATTATCATAGAAGAGCTAGAAAATTTAAGATTAGGTCAAGGAGAAAAGTTCCCAGAGTTTGTGACTCGGGCCAAAGCACTAATGGCTAAATTGCCCGATCCACCACACGATTTTTTGTTAAGAAATGGTTGGCTAAGCCCCTACCAGTGGCCACCCAATGCAAAATAAAGGAATTAGTGTTACCTACAACCTCCATAGAGGAGTTCATCAGCACAGCCACACGCTTGGAGCAGATAAGGTACCAGTATGGAGCAAATTCTTCCCAACCAACATATGGTACAAAAATGGAGGATCCACTGATACAGCTAAGGAAAGAGCTCGAGGGCTTAAAAAGAAATAAGGCCTACAAAGAAGAGGAGAATGCTGTTGCTCAGTTGAGAAGGGAGATTGAAGCACTAAAGCTCCAAAAGGAGGAGGAGGCCCAGGCAGAGGAATTGGCTCAGTTGCGACAGGAGTTGCAGGAGCTCAAAGGAGGTGGCATCAAGAGTGGACTTTGGTGTTCCATGTGCAGCAAGCAAGGTCACATAGTAAGTGAATGTCCTTTGTTAAGTGTGACTTGTCAATTATGCAGGAAAGTTGGCCATGAGGCCCATGAATGCCAATCAAGAGGAATGCCTACAACGACATACTGGACACAAGGAGGACCCCCAACACCAACAAATGTGATGGCTGCTGCACCAAATCAAGGTAACAACTATAATCCTAGACAGAGGAATAACTTTGGAAATGGGCCTAGGAGGCCAATCATCTGTTTCAGATGTGGAGAATGCGGGCACTATCAAAGTAGGTGCACCCTACCAGAAAATGCCCCTCCTTGCAGGAACTGCCCTGATGCAAGAGACCATTATACAAATTGTCGTCCTAAGAATCAAGCCTCTTCATCCGGGCCTCATATTCAAATGATTTCAGTGCACAAAGAAGAAGGGTGTGATCTGGTCAATGAGCCATCACCATCTACCAGGGTGGTGCAATTAGAAGAAATAGAATCTTTGACTGTGCAGACAAGAAGCAAAGGGAAGGCTCAAGCAGACATAGGACAAGGGTCAAAGATTAAGGAATGGAATCAAAACAGAGAACCATCTGAAGATAAAGTCACCACAAGTGCAGATACAAGTCAAAAAGGAGATCTCATATGCACCAGTGATGCCATTGGGCATCACGGGACCCCCCAAATCCCACAAAGCAGGGGAAGCTTGAATAAATCCTAGGTTGCATTACAGAGAAGGTTAATCACCCTCTCATCGCCCTCATGCGGGGCCAACTTGGGTTTGAGCTTGTTGTTGATCAAAAGGAGGACTTGATGGTGCCTGAAGGGGGGGGATTTCTTACTGTTAACTATCCTTTTGCCAAGGAGGAATAGTGATTTCTCAATCGACCACTCCCTGGGGGGATCGCCGAAGTTGAGAGCACACCTCTCCCGCCATATTTTCCACAAGACTTCCCCTCTGATGGCGTTCCAGAGTGTCGCAGAGCAGCCGATCGCTTCTCCCAAAAGGACTTGTTTCCAACTAAGCTGTTTTTGAAGTCTGATTTTCATTCCAACCGTCTGCCAGATTCTGTAGGAGTTGGGGCAAGTAAGGAAGATGTGTGGGACATCTTCGATAGCCCGGTGGCAGCGTTTGCACCAAGGAGGGATCCCACAAAGTTTGCTAGCCTTATGGTTGGTCCAAATTCCTCGATGAAGAATTTGCCATAAGAGGACAGACTTCTTAATCTCTATAAGGGGGTGCCAGATACCCATGAATTTCATGTCCCACCGAAGCCGCGTCCAAGACAGGCACCACTTCTTGTTGAGGTTGATCTGGTGGTCAGCCGTTTCTTTGATGTTCGGGATTTTGAATAGGCTATTCCCATTGTGCCATTTGAGACCAAGTGAGTTCGGTGTGTCGTGTCCCATGAGAAGGCGAGTCTTGTGACGATCCCATGCGAGGCATCTGCTTTGCAAAGTGTTCCATTCTTCGTAGGAGATGTTTATGCAAGGGTCAATATCCTCGAAGTTGATCCAGCTGTTGGTGTCATGTTTCCAGAGGTGTTTCCATTTTTTGAATCCTTTGTTCCATAACTTCTTCGCATTTTGAATGTTCCACGACTCCACACTCCGGATGCCATGTATCGGAAACCAGATAGAGTCATTTTGTCTGATTCCGGCCGCCCACTTCCAGTCCTCACTAATTCTTGTGAAGCTTTTGACTTTATTCCAGCCCTTCCAAAGGGAGCACACGAGATTGGAGCCTTTCGGGAAGACGGGGATCGGGGAGAATAGCAGGGTCAGGATGTCAAGATTCTTCCAGTTTGGGAACCCCATGAGAGCCAACTCATTCTTGTTTCTGAAGATCAGCTTGGCCCACGAGGCCTCCCTATTGCACCAAGCCTTAATCATCCATTTGGCTGCCAGTTTGTTAGCCATACACCCAATGTCCAGGATACCAAGCCCCCTGCTATCTCTAGGGCTAGTGCAGATGGCCCATTTGATTTTAGGCACCCCCCTTCTGTTATGATCGCCCGTCCAAAGAAAGTTTCTACAAATACTATTCAGTTTGGACAGGCCTTGCTCATTCGGTCTCCAACAAGAAAGGAAATAGATGGTAGAAGAGAGGAGGAACGTGTTGATAACCATCGCACGCCCAGCGAGATTGATTTGCATACCTCTCCAATAGTTAAGCTTGTTTTCGAGTTTGGCCAGCACCCAGTTCCATCGCTGCTCCATAGAGACGCCAAACCCCAAGGGGATTCCGAGAAGTCGAAAGATTTGGCCCTGCGGAATGATTTGACAGCCATGATCAATGAGAAGGCCAGGATGATGTCCCACAATAGCCCTAAAGGCGGTCTTAGAGTGGTTGATTTTGGATCCAGAGGCTTCACAAAAGGTAGCAAGACACCTCCAGAAAGTCTCCAGGCTGGTATTATCATTGTGAACGAACGCGTTCATATCATCGGCAAATAGTCTCATGATGATTTGACTGTGGTCGTGAGGCAGCCGGAGGCCTTTGATATTTCCAGCCTCCACATGATGTGCCACAAGTCTGCTCAGCCCCTCAGTGGCGATGGCAAAAAGAAGGGGGGCCAGAGGGCACCCTTGTCTAATAGATCTTCTAAGTTGGATCGCCTTCGAAAGTTTGCCGTTAACGTTAATTTGGGTCGTTGCGTTTCCGAGAAGGGTCGCGATCATCTTGGTGAATTTCTGACTACATCCGAGATCTTGGAGCGACTGCAGAATATAGTCCCATTCTAGCCTGTCGTAGGCTTTGTCAAAGTCGATCTTGAGGAAAACCACATCTTGATTAGACTCATTTGCAAATTGAATACCTTCCCAAATATCCATAATGGTTTCCAGGATAGACCTGCCTTTGATGAAACCTTTTTGGTCCTCACTAAGCCAAGTTCTCAGGTGGCACGAGATTCTATTGGCAATGACTTTGGCGATGATCTTGTATCCTGTTTGGAGCATCGTAATAGGCCGCCAGTTCTCGATTCTGTTCTTTTCCCCCTTCTTGTGTATCAACTTGATAATTCCATTATTTAGACAAGAAGGAAGAGCACCAAACTTTAGCGCTTCTTGCCAAACCATCCGAAGAGGGGTGGCAACCACCAGCTTGAAGGATTTAAAGAACTCGTTAGTGAGTCCGTCGGGTCCCGGGCTTTTACCGAGAGGGAGGGCATCAATGACCTCAATGATTTCTGATTCAGAGATAGGGGCATGAAGCAAGGAATGGAGGTTGGGTGGTATCCTCCGGGGGGAAACCCTAGAAATGGCAGCCATACAGTCCCTTCTATGGTGGGAGAGGGGGTTCGAGGTTCCTAGGAGTCTCGTGAAGTGCCCTTCGATGATGCCAAAATTATCTTCTTCCGAATTGCATACATTGCCATGTGGTTCTAGCAGTAGGGGGATCGATTCTCTGTTGTGTTTCCTTTTAAGGATACGACACATCTCTTTGGTGGGTTTGTCGGCTTTGCCAGCCCACCACTCCTTGAAGAAAATTTGCAAGTTTTTCCTTTGTATTTCTTCCTCGTATCTCAACACCGCTCTGATTTTTCGGAGACCTTTCTGGGCTTGGTGTTTTCCTTTGTTCACTTCCTCCTCGAGCCGCCAGAGTCTGTGGTAAAGAGCTTCCCTACGAGCCCGCCGCACAGTCTCGAGCATCTTCTTAGTTCTGATCATGATCTTACGAGACTTGTCGACCGCACTTCTCCAACACTTGGCTGGGGCCAAGCCTGAGGCGAACGCCACCTTCCACACATCGGCAATTTCTTGATGGACGGAGGGGAGAGAGAAGGTGGTTGCATTGGCATGGAACCACGGAGCCTTGCGGATCTTGTTGGAAGGTTGAAAAGTGATAACGATCGGGTAGTGATCAGAGATAGTGAGGTCAGTGCATTGCGTGATGGCAGGGTGGCCCCACTGATGAGTAAAACTCTGAGAGATGTAGCATCTGTCGAGTCTAGCTTTCCTCAGGTCCTCGCCCGCTTGGAGATTCGACCAAGAAAAGCCATTCGAGTCTTTGAATTCAACCAAATCCAAGTGAAGTTTGGTCATGTCCCACGTTTCTTTCTCCCGACTGTCGATGACCCTGCCCTTGCCCATCCATCTGTCCATAGGGTCCTCCACCATGTTGAAGTCTCCACATATAAGCACATTGTGGGGAAGCGAGTCTAAGGAGGCCCAAGTGTTCAGTCTCTCCAAATCCCCGTTAGGGGCGTACAAAGAAACCATAGTAACACAAAGAGGAGCACCAAAAGAAACAGCAATCCAACGGTGACTTACATCTTCAATGGAGTTCTCAAGCTTTTCAAACCAGAGTTGTTTAACACCGATAACCGTTCCTCCAGACCCCCGCTGGTGCTTCGTTGGGATCCACACATGGGCCAAGGAGACTTGTCTGAGCCGTTTCTGGAGGTCTTCTCCGTCAATTTTAATCTCTTGAATACATATAAAGTCTGGGTTTAAGCTAATGTCGCGAAGCCATTGACCAATGATGGTCGCTCTTGAGGGGTCGGTTAGCCCTCTAGCATTTAGCGAGATGACAATCATTTTTGTATTGATCCCTCTTTGCGGGAGGGAGCTTTATCCTTTCTTCTCTTGGCTTCGTCTTTCTTTTTCGCTGGGATCTGATCCCGACTTAGGAATCGGTTCTTGTGGGGGCTTTTCCAGGGTAACTCCATAGGTTGTTTTCCTTTACGGGATGCCCCTTGCTGGGGAGACTTGGGCACCGTGCTCGGCACCGTTTCCGGGATCGTCGATCCAATGATAGAACTTTCACTATCCATGTTGTCTTCGTTGCTAGTGGTGAAACCATCTTCTTTGCTTGTAGTGTAGCCCTCCTGGGGGGTTTCTTTATTGTCAGGGATCTCTAGGGCTTTGTCGTAGGTGTCTGCCTCAAGTAGCTTCCCACCTGGGTAGTCAAGCTCATTGATCTCCTTTTCTAGATTGCAATACAAATTGCTATAGGGGGTAAGTGGCAGGTTGTTTCTCTCACCGTTGGCCCTAGGGCTTCTTTTCCTTCTTCTTCTAACTTCAATAAAGCCATCCGCATCAGCTTGTGGATTAAGGAGGCCCTTGCCTTCCTCTTCCTTGGTCGAGTGGGTCAAATCGCCAAAGTTGTCTTGAGCAGTTTTGGAGGCTTCTTGAAATCGCTTGCTTTTTTGCCTGAAAGGGCAATCTTTAATCCTGTGACCTTGTTGGCCACAACGAAAGCACGCGTTGGGAAGGTTTTTGTAGCTGATGTCCTGCTCCCATACATCTCCTTCGCCCATGTCCACTTTGATCATTGATGGAAGCGGCGTGCTGAGGTCGGCCTCGACACAGATTTGGGGGTGCCACCTAGAATTTCAAGGAGTTATTGTGGATGGTGGTTCTGGCATTAACTTGATGCCTGAACATACAATGGCAAAATGCAGCGTTCTTCCTTTCCAAAAGATGGTTCAGTTCGGGCTACGTAGAAATTGCAGCTTGTACATAGTGATGTCTGTGGTCCTATGCAGACACCCTCTTTTGGAAATTACCTTTACTTCGTGACTTTCATTGATGATTTTTCCAGGCATGCATGGGTATATCCACTCAAAGCAAAGTCCGAAGTGTTCATGTGCTTCAAACAGTTTTTGGTTTTGGCTGAAAATCTATCAGCATGTAAAATGGGCACCCTCCGTTCTGATCGAGGGGGGGAATATATGTCTTCAGATTTTAATGCATTTCTGGCTGAACGTGGGATAAAACACCAATGTACAGTACCATATACACCTCAACAAAATCGAGTTGCTGAACGAAAGAACAGGTCACTCATGGAGATGGTGAGGTGCATGGTCAAAAGTTAGGCTTTACCACATAGTTTCTGGCTTGAGGCTGTCACGTGTGCAGCATATGTACTGAACAGGTGTCCCACTAAAGCGTTGCAGTCTATCACTCCATATGAGGCTTGGCATGACCGCAAGCCATCTGTTGCTCATCTGCGTGTTTTTGGTTGTTTGGCATATGCATTAGTGCCTGAACAACATCGTAGAAAATTGGATGATAAGGCAGTAAAATGTATTTTTGTTGGGTACAGTTCTGAAAGTAAAGGCTATCGTCTGTATCATCCACAGACTAAACGCATTCTGGTTAGCGGTGATGTTTTCTTTGTGGAAGATGCTATTCAGCCATTGCTTTCATGTACTAAGGAGACATTTGTTAGCTCCAAAGACATGTATGATACTTTGATGCCTCTTTCTACAGTTGGACATGCTAGTGCTGGTCCTAATGAGGCAACTTGTCAGCCTTTGCAGGTTTCATATGATGATGCAGATCATTCCATTTCTGATGCAGATTTACATGATGCACTTGTTGATGAGAGAGCTGATATTGAGCAGGCAAAAACTATGCCAAAATGGTTGGTGCAGACTTTGCGTGACAGCAAATTAGATGCACCTTTGTCATATCGTACTCGTTCAGGCTCTCATAGTGCCTCCTTTGCATCAGATTGCTATGCTATGGCTGCATCTAGTCTCTGTGATGAGAATGAGCCTGTTTCTTTTGATGAAGCATAGAATTCAGAAAATTAGCTGGCTGCTATGCAATCTGAATATGATGCTATAATGAAGAATGGTACATGGTCTTTATGTGACTTGCCTCCTGGCAAGAAGGCAATTGGCACTAAGTGGGTATACAAGCTGAAGCGTAAACCTGATGGTACAGTTGACAGGTATAAGGCTAGGCTTGTTGCAAAAGGTTATGCACAGGAAAGAGGCATTGATTTTGATGAAACCTTTGCACCTACATGCCGTATGACTACTGTTCGGAGCATTTGTGCACTTGCAGCCCATCATGGTTGGAATGTACATCAGTTGGATATTAAAACAGCATTTCTGAATGGTGACTTGCATGAAGAAGTGTATGTTTTTCAGCCCCGTGGCTTTGTGCAGAAAGGGCATGAAAACCAGGTTTGCAGGTTAAAGAAGGCATTATATGGTTTAAAGCAAGCAACACGTGCTTGGTATGAGAAGATTCATGCCTATCTGATTGCACATGGTTTTGAGAACAGTCCAACTGAAAGTACCTTATATGTTAAACGTGCTAATGATGTGCTTCTGATCATTGTTGTCTATGTTGATGACATGCTGCTCACTGGTCCTTTTGAGACACATATTGCTGATTTTAAGGCTGATTTGCATGCCTCATTTGAGATGTCTGATTTGGGGCATTTGCATCACTATTTGGGCATTCAGTTTATGCACGTTGATGGTGGAAGGGCTTTGTGTCAAACGAAATATATTGACACATTATTGCAGCGTTTTGGCCTTGAAGACTGTAAGCCTATTGCCACTCCTATGGAGACAGGTTTACGATTGAGTCTTCATGATGCTGGAGATGCATTTGATGTTGTTCTCTATCAGCAGGCTGTTGGATGCTTGATTTACTTATGCATTACTCAGCCAGATATTCAGTTTGCTGTCTCACAGATGAGCAGGTTTATGCATTGCCCAGGAGTCACGCATTGGAAAGCGGTTAAGCGCATCTTTCGCTACTTGAGTGGTACTCGGCTACTTGGGTTGTTTTATCCCAAGGGGGGATCACTACCGCCAGATTTGCATGCTTTTTCTGACTCAGATTGGGCTGGTTGCTATGACACTCGTGTGTCCACCAGTGGTTTTTGCTTCATGCTTGGTAGCTCATGTATATCTTGGTTGAGCAAGAAGCAGCCTACTGTGGCCACTTCCAGTTGTGAGGCTGAGTATAGGCAGCTTTCACAGCGACTGTTGAGTGTGTGTGGCTCAGACGCCTTATGGCTGATTTGGGTGTTGGTCAGTCTTCTGCCACCACCATCTTCACTGACAGTCAGAGCGCATTGGCAGTTGCGAGGAACCCTGTGTTCCATGCTCGCACTAAGCACATTGAGGTGCATTATCACTATGTCAGGGAGAGGTTCTCTGCTGGGGAGATCAGCTTGGCATATGTGCCCACGTAGGAGAACATTGCAGACCTTTTCACGAAGGCTCTGCCTAGGGAGAAGTTTGAAGCTTTCCGCAAAGATTTGGGCTTACTTCCTTTTGTGGAGTGATTTCCACATAGCTTCGCACTTCCTTATACATGAGTGCCAGCTCCTTGTTCACCGCATCACTCCCAGGGGGGATTTGTTGATATATTTAGGTAGTGATGTGTGTGAACACTCTAGGACTGCCGGGGCCCTTTTTTCCCTCTTTAGGAGGTTTTTTTCCCCCGGCTTGTATATACGCCTATTGCCCTAATGGGCTACTTATCTTTGTACATTCTCTACTAATACATTCAGTATTGTGTGTTTTGTGCTCCAAGCTTCTTCTTCTTCCTTGTGTTGTTCGCGTGCTTCCGCAGACGTCTATCTCCAACAGGCAATGACTCTACGGGTAACCCGTTCAGTCTAGGATCTCCTTCTTTCTTATGTTTTCCTATCAACTCTTGGAGGGTATGCTCTAAAGTAGCGAGTTGTTCGTATAACTTGGGAGCCATGGAGAAAGAGATAAAGTTTTTTAAGGTTGTAGCTTTTAGCTTAGGGTTAAGGTTAGGGCTAGGGTGTAGGGTTAGGGTGTAGGGTTAGGGTTTTAGGTTAGGCTTAGGATTAGGGTTAGGGTTTCAAGTCAAGGTTAGGGATAGAGAGAGGGTTGGGTTTTGGTTTAAGTTAGTGTTAGGGTTTTGGATTAGAGTTAGGTTTTAGGTAAGTTAAAGTTAAAATTGGGGTTTCAATTTTGGGTAAGCTAGCATAGAGTCGTAGGAGACACACTACTGACTAGGTAAAGCCACGACTGGGCCGGGGCAGGTGTCAGAAGGGCTGAAAAGTGGGGCATGTGCAGTTGAAGTCGAAGGTAGGGAGGCAGCTGAAGTCAAAAGCACGAAGGTAGAGTGGGCACTAAGCTGGAGGGCGGGGGGCAGAGCGGGAGGGTGGGGGGCAGATCAAGAGGTAGAGGGGCTAAGCGGGGGTGGGCAGCTAGAGGCAGAGGGGCTAAGCGGGGGTGGGTAGCTAGAGGCAGAGGGGCTAAGCGGGGGTGGGAAGGGCAGCGGGAGGTGGGCGAGGGGTAGAGTGGGAGGCAGGCAAGGGGGCAGGGGGTAGAGAGAGCAGTTGGGTGGGGAGAGAGAGAGAGAGAGAGAGAGAGAGAGAGAGAGAGAGAGAGAGAGAGAGAGAGAGAGAGAGAGAGAGAGAGAGAGAGAGAGAGAGAGAGAGAGAGAGAGAGAGAGAGAGAGGGAGGGAGGGATGGAGGGAAGGAGGGGAGGGGAGGGAGGGGAGGGAGGGGAGGGAGGGAGGGGAGGGAGGGAGGGAAGGTAGAGAGAGAGAGGGAGAGAGAGAGAGAGAGATGCACACACACAAGGACAGAGAGAGAGAGAGAGAGAGAGAGAGAAATGCAAAGAGAGAGAGTAATGTGGGGAGAGAGATAAAGAAAGAAAGAAAGATTTATTAATATCTTCTAAAGGCCAAAAATTGGCCTATGAGACAAAACCATTTATAATTGTGATTTACCCAGCATCTGTTGATAAAGTAATAATAATAATATGAAAGAAAACATTTAAAGTGAACTAAAATCAAAGCCTAACAATGTGCTAAATATGATGTGGTTCTGGCACCACAAAAAATGACCACATAGTACAAGAAAGGACTACCATGATACTATGTGTATGGGCTGCAAAGGAAGCGACTAAAATGAATAGGTCTATGAACGTAGTATGGGGTGGAGTGGATGAAGGATCTAATACATGGGTGTTAGATGAAGTAATGTCTGGAAAATGACATGCCAAGCTGTGGATAATCTTCTCTGCTGCATTCGCTACTCATGAAGTAATTGTATTCTCAATATCTCATGTTGGTAGATACATGATCTCCTACACCCATGGACATGCGGTGGTCTCCTAGCTCTTTGAGTCTCAGCCTCCTCAAGAGTGAGACCTTCACCATTGGGGATCATCAATGGCTCAATCCTCTAATAGAAATCATTTATCCTTTGTTGGACACCCTCACCCACTGCCTATGTAGGTTGTATTAGAGTCGTGCATCTATGGTATGTAGCAATGAGATTTCATCCAAAATGACATTGATGCTCTCTCCTCATGAAGTGCTATAGGGATCCCTCCATTTAGAATTTTACCCTAAGCTTAACATATGCAACACATCGTATAAGTAAATGCTCCTCACTCTCCACCTTTGTTTGGCAAATCGGGCATATGCAATACTCTCTGGGTATCTTGCTAGCCTGACCTCTCTCCATCTCCAATTGGTGTGAAGATACTCAAAGCTACCCAATAACAACTCATATGTGATGTGGCATATAGATTTGCATGTACTAAGGCATCTCAATAAATCCCTTGTCTACAATTTGTAGAAAAAGCTCGCAATAATGGAGCTTTTTCATTGGTAGAGTCTCCCCAAGTAGGATCCACATCCTCCGTATATATCTGTGCCACAAATCTTGACGTATGATCCTATTCCTATCATGTAGAGAGAGTAAATAGGTGGGAGCATGTGTATCATACTCAAGGGGTGGTAGTCAGTCCATGTCAAATCCATAAGTGGCCAACCAATCTCTAGTCTAGGCATACCACCATGAAGTATCCCCTATTAGAAATATATCATGTGATGCCTAAAAAGCCCTATGCAGGATGTGACCACTATCCATATCGTGGAGTCTATGGAGCAAACATACATCTTGGAATAAAGCCTTGACTATCATCGGGGGTGTAGCAAGCTCTACTTAAATGATGTCATGCGGTATTGATGGCTTGCTACATATAAGCATAGAAATCATGAGTATTTGGGGTCTCTCCACTAGTGTCCATATATGGTCTACAAGTCATGGCCCCCAAATGGATGATCCACACACCAATGAGGGCATGACTAGCGTATCAAAAAACTAGCCCTTCATGTGAGGCTCCTAAAAGTGTGCTTGATGACATTTCCTCTCCATCGATGCTAGTGTTGCATATCCACATGTGACTCGATCACAGGCTGCCTAGGCCATCCAAAATCTAAGTAAGCTCGATGTAAAGGTAAGCCTAAGATAAACATATGAATCAATGACCTCAATGTGACCATCAACCATGGTGAATATGCTCTATTTGTGTATATGTGATGTGCCAAAAATGAGGACCTTGGTTTTTGCAAAGTTCATTGAGAGTCCTCTCTGTGAGAAAAAATCATCGAGTGCATGTGACTTTGTAATCCCTCATCTAACTCTGAGATCAAGACAATGCCATCAGAATATAATAAAAAGTGGATGGTGCCCTCCCCCTAACTCCACTCCTGAAGTGTGATGTTTTTTTTCTAATAAAAGGAAGTCCGGCCTCAGCTAACTCTCCTGGACTTGTATTAAATAAAGAAAAGGAAAAGTACAAGTGAAGGGGACTAGTGTCCACACGACCCCCCAAGTCCCACAGCGTCGGCGAAGATCTTACAAAGTTTAGATGGCATTACAAAGAAGGTTAATCACCCTCCCGTCACCCTCATGTAGGGCCCACTTGGTTTTAAGCTTTTTGTTGATCAATAAGAGAACTTGATGATGCATGAAGGGCAGTAATTTCTTGCAGTTAGCGATTCTTTTACCAAGGAGGAGCAAAGATTTCTCAATCGACCACTCTTTGGGAATAGGAAATCATATCAAGGTGCAAGTGATTAAAGATTCTATGGAAAGTTAGAGATATTATTACTCCTAGATGTTGGGGATGTAAGGGTCATGTGACCTTACACCTATATTCATGCACAGACACATACACACACAAACACACACATACATATACATACATACATACATATATATATATATATAGATATATATATATATATATATATATATATATATATATATATATATATATATATATATATATATATATATATATATATATATATCAATCATTTACAAAGCATTGCCTCATGGAGATGATTATGTGGGTTTCAAATCTCCCACGCATGTGTGCGCATCTCTCCTCTCCTCTCTCTAGCTCCATATCCTCTTTGCTTCTCTTGTTCAACTCACCAAAGCCCTTCATTGGTATCACATATTGTTGAAGGCTAGTGTGCAAGAAGCTTCAATGGAAGTTTAGGGTAGAAGAGGCGAGTGTGTAGGTCAGTATCATCTGAGAGCCACTCGGTATTTTCACAAAATTACTCAAGCTATGAAGCTCTGATTCATGAAATTCAAAGTTTTGTGTCTAGCTAACATAGAGAATTACAACTTCACAAAAAGGAACAAAATATGGTTTGGAGCTTTAATCTGTCAAAAATTCAAAAAATTCAGAGTGATGTAGAAGCGGAATCGGCAATCACTTGGACATAAGGTCAATATTTTGGCTATAACTTACATTTTAGAGATAGGATTGAGGTGATTTAAACTACTCTCTATATCTTGAAAAAGAGTCTACAATGTTGTAGAAGAACATAGGTCCAGATTTTGAAGTGATAGATTGCCAAAAATGTAGAATATAGAGCAAATGTGCTATCGGTGAAGATGAAATTGATTGTAGAGGTTTATTTTGCCTATATCTTGAGCTACACAACTCAGATTGAGGTGCTCTAAGTGACTTTGTATATCCAAGAAAAATAAACTCAACTTTGTTATAGAGCTCACTGTTAAATCTTGAAGTTTGGGGCATCAAAAATACAATACAAAAATTGTTATATTTTTCCTATGCAACCCTAAAGATAGCTGAAGATTCAAATTATCTTCAAATCTCTTTTGAACTCTTGGTTTAGAGCTTCATTGGTGCAAAGATAGTTGGGAGACATTTGTTAGCTCTTGTGTTTTGGTCTTGGTTTCCATTTGACCATGTATGATCATTGTGATAGCTCCTTCGTATGAGAGTAGAGCATGCTCTTGTCAAGTGTTTGGCATGTGACACGGCAGTGGGTATATCCTTCAAGTTCATGCCATTATGTGCTTGATCACAGCAATCAATGTATAGTGGCATAATGGTCTATATCTTGTTTATGCCACTTAGATATGTCTTTACTTGCCACTTGCATACATTTTATGAGAGTTGATTTTTTATCTTGGTTAGTACTTGTATTCTTTGTTTTTGTGCAGATACATGATCCAATTGGATCCTAATTTATATATAATTTTGTCACTTATGTTGGATTTGCATTGATCCATATTATCATTGATCATTATATATGCTTGCCACTATACTTTGGCATTAGTGGATGGTATATTCCCACATGGTTATTTTGGTTCAAGAAAGATGCTACAAAATTTTTGTTAGACCTTATGCTAGATAGGTGATCTATTGTGATCCTTGAAACCCATGTGATAGCTTTGGATCATACCATATCCCCATTCACTTGGACTTGGTCACTTGTTATTCATGATAGGTTGCATAATCTTGCAAGATTCATTCTTGAATGGGAATTGTATCACCATTGTATTGCCATGTATTATATGAAGAAGTAGGCATTATACTAAAGGATATAACACATTATATAATGTTTCGAGGCAAACATTAAAAAACAAAGGTATTTTACAAAGTATTTTTCCAAGCCCTTACAAGTGAAAACTCTACCTATCAATTTACATGTACTAATCAATATGAAAAAGTCATATGGTGGCTAGGTGCTATTGAAGTACCTAAAGAATCCAAAATGTTCTTTCATGGACTTTTAGTAGGGCTGCTCAATCACAAAGGTAATAGTTTCTCAAATTTGTGGTTAAAAACTAAATGTAGTAGGTCTAGCTAATTTGGAGGTAGAGTGGCACTTGGGTGGGGATTTAAAGACTACCAAATGCATATTAGGTTGCAAAAAGAATGCATCTACTTTTCACCTTTGTCCATATTTTGCACAAGGTTATAAACCAAAAAATGGCACAACAAAAGAGATTAGATGATTTAGATGATGACATAAATGTATCTACATTTAAGGAATGGGATATACCTTTATTGAGGTTTCCCATACTATGCAACCCTAATCGTGACATGTTAGATAAAGATTGGAATCCCATTGTTCCATTTCCTTTAGTTAATGTTCACGTGATAATATTTTATAGACTATTGAAGCTCCATATAGAAGATGCATTGTCATAGATGCTAGCTGATAAAATTGTACAAGCTATCAAAAAAAACAAATGAACTCCTTGATTCAATTGGTTGTCATGGTAAAAATGTAACCCTCGTTATTAAGAGACATCATGAATCTTAAGATAGTTCGCAACAAGTTTCCACGATAGGGCAGAAGAGCAAGATGACTTTTCAGGAGAGGTATTAGCACTCAAAACAATGAAAATTAGGAGATATAGAAAGACATGTGCATGATCACAACAGAAAATGATTCTCAAGTTGATCTCAGTAATAAGTGAAAGAAGGTTTGGTCATGCTACGACAAGTTGGTAGGCCTTATGAGTCTTATTCTCATTGTCAAACTGTTTTAAAATACATTATTGGAGTTCTCAAAGTGTTTCATCCTATCTTGTGGTGGTAGTAATGTCACACACTACATTGTATGTTTACTCAATCTTCCAAATTTTTTGTGGCACTAATTTTTTTACAATGTACTTAAAACTTTTCAGTATATTTATTTGCACATGGAGCATTTGTCATGCATCAATATGGGTCATTGTAGATTTTTAGTACCTAAGGAATGGAGAAGCCTTACTATAGGGCTAGAGTTCTGAACATCGTGGTGGTCCAATGCAATCAAACTATATGGAAGAGATGTTTGATTGGTTTTACTGCACTACATTCTCAAGAAAGTTTTCTATGGAATGAGATAAGGATTCACATTCAACGACAGTTGCAAGAAGGTTAAAACACAACTCTGTTAATGAGAAATGGAAGTCATCATTAGAGCCTCCACATCATGCTCAATGGAGTGTCACAAGACTACAAGAGGGTTTGGCTTGGAAGTAAAGTGAACTTATTATATTCCATTAAATGGTAAATCATATATATATATATATATATATATAATCCTAGGATTTCCCATTTAATGGAATATATAAATTTTCAATGCCCTATTCTTTGTGTTACTATTTTTTTATTTCTAAAGTCATATAGTCCTTCTATATGTGAATAGGGAACTTTTAAGTGAAACTCTATAAAAGGAGGTCATCCAAGACATCCCTTATATGGAGATCCTTCTTTCCCATAGTTTCTTTGATCACCATTGCTTTATTTTTTTATAAGTTTAACTTAGTTTTTTTAATGTTTCTAAACTACTTTTTGTCCATTTAAGTTAGAATAGGTATTTTTAAAAACAAACTTTATAGATAGAAAGACATTAATTCATTTAGTACTTTACAACTTGAGAGAATGGCATGCACCAAGTATACTGCAAGGAAAGGCTATGTGTTCTATCCTAACCATGTGAAAAGAACTCAACGCCCTCCATGGATGCAACCCTACAAGAGCCATCGAAGTGTTTCACACAACACTTCTAGGTATCTCTCATGAGATGACACACCCTGCAGGAGAAATACATCACATTAAAACAAAGTGAAAAAGCAACAAAAGTATTGGATTTGAGAACATTCAAATTCTAGTCTACAAATCATCCACCACATAGGAAACCCATCAAGGCAAGGCCCAAATAGGTGGTGATGAGAAGGGTTCTATCTAATATTGATTTGGATCTAGAAACATCATCTAATGAAGAAATCTACACTAAACTGCCATGGAATAAGACACATATTCTATCATAGGGTAACACATATAGGCAAGAATCTACCTAGGGGACAATGCCAAACACCAAAAGAGGAGAAAAGGTATAAAATCCAACACAAAAAATGACAAGGGAATGTGAAAGATGAAGTTGGACATTCAAGGCATGTACAAAGGAAAATTTGAATTATCAACCATGCCATAGGAAAAAAAAGATCAACCTATTATTCCGCCTAATGCAAGAGCCCCACAAAGACGGAGGAGGTATTGAAGAGCATTTATAGAGACAAGATATTATAAAATACGAGTTGAACTTCTCATACCACAAAGAGCATTTGTGAGAGCATAAAGGAAGAACTTCAAAGCTACTACATGGGTCTTTGACTACAAGAAATATCACTTAAGGCACTTTAAGAGGCGGTATAGGCCTACCTCATCTCCATGCTTGAAGATGCCAACCTATTTGCTATCCATACAAAGAGAGTAACCATACATCCAAAAGACATTCAACTAGCTAGAAGAATAAGAAGAAATAATCCATGAGCTTTGTAATTAGTCTCTTTTGAGAAACACATTCTGCAATGTACTTCATTGATGAATGAAATATTTTTCTTACCCTATATTGTCTATTTGTATCTCTCTCTCTCTCTCTCCCCTAATTATCTTATAGTTGACATTTGAAAAGAGATAAGTTAATTTTCATCTTTCTCTATCCTTATCCTCTTTTAATATCAAGCAAATATGTCCATGGGTAGATTTCTCATGCTTCCAAGTGCAAAAAGAATCCTAACCATAGAAATTTGAGATACGGCCATGCAAAACTTTTGCATGGCATTATATGGGTTACACAAAAGATATGAGGAAGATAAAAAATTCATTGATTAAAAAGTTTACATAAGTTCTCTATCATCTTCAATTTCTCTACAATTTTCTTTCTCCTTTGAAGAGATTGTGGTAGCTAATAGGCCAATAAAATTTTTAAATTACATTAGGGTCTTGCAATCAATGACACATGAAAATTCCTACTTGGCCTAGAAGCTTTCCTAGTGTAGCTATAAATAGAGATTTCCTAACCAAAATGACATAATTAATGCCTTGCATGATTCTAGATAAACACAAAACTTTGCTCAAGGTAGTCAAGCACCAAGTCATGAAATGTCCTTGAGTAATGTAATCTTTATGACTGATTACAAAATCATCCTTTGACAACTTTCCAATGTAGTTTGCAAAAGATGAGCCATTGCCACGAGATGCACGATCCCCGGTAGTTCTTGCAACGAACTTGTGCACTTCAATGGAGTCCTACAAGAGAAGAAAATGATAAGTTCAGGTACCAATCTAATTAAAATAAATTATTCAATACCACATACATCATGAAGTCTATCTTCTTCTTCCCCCCATTCTAAGGGCATCAAGATCTATGCTAGAATGGTCCATGCCACTCCGCTCCACCACCAAGGCTATGGGAACTTTTTTCTTCATTATTCTTTCTTGTGATGCATTGTAGTCTTCTTATGTGGTGTTATTATTATCATCATTAAAAATATCCTCACACATCATAGCAATGTGTCTGACACAAAATCACATAATGGTATTGATTTCTTTCCAAGAAGATCATATGTATTATCCAATGGAATGTCTCTTCCCTTTTGTGTAACATCTTCCTCATTGATTAAAATTGTTCCATATATGAGTTCTAACCTTCTGAATCCAATGCAAAAGTCATCTCTGAATCAAAACTTAGCCATTTTGTTGTGCATAACCATCTTTTTGTACATGATTGTACTAAAGCAAAACCTATATTTATGTATGGTTCCTTGTATGTATGCATGGATGTATGTATACATGTGTGTATGCATGAATGAATGCATGTGATTATGTGTCTACTTATGGACATATGTTTGATGTTTGTACATATGAAGGTAAGTCTCTAGCCTATTAGGGAAAGGCTTCATAAGAAGTTAACTTTGAATGCCTAAGTTTCATGAGCTTTTGTTTTTTAAGGATGTTTGGCCAAGACTAATCTCACTTGCTTGAATCACTGAAAGAACAAATATATAGTGAATGGGCATATTGCCCTTGAGATCCCCTATATCCCACAAAGCATGGGTAGGAGATCTAGGATGTCTAATAGCTATGATGGTCTAAAATTGGAAGGAGACCTTGGATTCGACTGGTGACTAATGGATTATAGAAAGTTATAAAGAAGGTTAATGATTTTGTTTATGTATTATCCAATGGAATGTCTCTTCCCTTTTGTGTAACATCTTCCTCATTGATTAAAATTGTTCCATATATGAGTTCTAACCTTCTGAATCCAATGCAAAAGTCATCTCTAAATCAAAACTTAGCCATCTTGTTGTGCATAACCATCTTTTTGTACATGATTGTACTAAAGCAAAACCTATATTTATGTATGGTTCCTTGTATGTATGCATGGATGTATGTATACATGTGTGTATGCATGAATGAATGCATGTGATTATGTGTCTACGTATGGACATATGTTTGATGTTTGTACATATGAAGGTAAGTCTCTAGCCTATTAGGGAAAGGCTTCATAAGAAGTTAACTTTGAATGCCTAAGTTTCATGAGCTTTTGTTTTTTAAGGATGTTTAGCCAAGACTAATCTCACTTGCTTGAATCACTGAAAGAACAAATATATAGTGAATGGGCATATTGCCCTTGAGATCCCCTATATCCCACAAAGCATGGGTAGGAGATCTAGGATGTCTAATAGCTATGATGGTCTAAAATTGGAAGGAGACCTTGGATTCAACTGGTGACTAATGGATTATAGAAAGTTATAAAGAAGGTTAATGATTTTGTTTTCACCCTTATGGGTGACCCATTTTCTTTGAATCTTGTTATTTTCTAAGAAAAACCTTCTATGATGTCTAAAATATGTAAATTTTTAACAATTACATATTCTTTTGCCTAATGAGCCTAAGCATTTTTTGATCAACCATTATTTCAAATTGATATCAGAGTTGATCACACATCTTTCCTTCCATATCTTCTACAACACTTCCCCTCTGATAGCATTCCACAAGGGCTGAAGAATAGCCAATTTTTTCACCCATTAATGCTTGTTTCTAGTTGAATTGTCTTTGTAAGATCAAAATCTTGGTAAGAGAATAGCATATCGTGTAGCTTCTTGGGAACAAGAAGAAGAGATGGCCATCTTTAACACTTACACTAGTGAGGGGTCCAACCGATTTTATTCGCTTTGGAATTGGTTGTAATTCCACAATGGAGGATTTTCTACATAAGAATCAATTTTTTGTTCTCAATGAGAGGATGCCATAGGTCCCTAAACATAAGTTGCCATCTGATGCTAGACCAATTCATGCACCATCTCCTATTAAGAGAGATATGCCAATAAATTTACTTCTAGATCCTCAAAGTTTTATCCAATTTATTACCATTGGTCCATCTTAATCAATTGAGAAGGCCCCAATCATCATTATGAACTCTCCTAATAGGGTCAATGTCCTGAAGTCTTATCCAATGAATTATTTCATTGTTCCAAAGATGTTTCCATCTACTAAATCCTTTGTTCCATAGCTTCTTTGCTCTCTCGATGCTCTCAGGGTCAACTTCCTTGATTCCCCTAATATGAAACCAGAAAAAATTATTTTTCCTAATCCCAAAGACCCACTTACCGTCTTCATTAACCTTGATATGCCATTTCATCTTGTTCCAACTCTTCCATATGGAAGAAATAAGGTCTAAACCTTTTGGAGTCATTGGATTCTAAGAGAACATCAAGGTGAGTAGATTGAGATTCTTCCACTTAGCGTTTTAGAGTCATTTTAGCCCAAGAACCTTTTGCATCACACCATGCTTTGATCAACCACTTGATTGCTAGCTTATCCACCATATCACCCACATCTAGAATGCCCAACCCACCAAAATCTTTGTGGTTGGTATGTTGAGAACATTTGTTTTATGTATAGGTACAAGTTGCAAATTATGTAAATTTGGCAGGTCTTCAAATACTTCAAGAAGGCTCATATTATTGAATAAAGTATAGCCAAAATACCACATGGTTTCTAGAACATAGTGAGCCAAATTAGTGAATCAGAAGGGAGCTACAGTGGCGTCCTACTGGAAGGTCGATGTGGCTAGTTCTCAAAGTCCATCCATATTTTGCTTATTTGATTTCTAGAACATAGTGAGTCAAATTAGTGAGTCACAAGGGAGCTACAGTGGTGTCCTACTAGAAGGTCGATGTGGCTAGTTTTCAAAGTCCATCCATATTTTGCTTATTTGAGAATTTGAGTCATGTAGTATCTCCACACAAGTGTCTACTATGCATTTAGATGTGTTGAGATGGTTTTGGATTAGTTTTCCATGCTATAATAATAGGGGAGAAGCCATGATCTTGTTGGAAGTCCAAAAGAGTCATATATGTATCTCTTTGCTACTAGAGTTTTGTAGATAGAGATTGCAGAGCTTGTATCTCCCTCCTTGTATATTGAAATTACATTTTTGATGGTCCATTAAAATCTGTTAATGTCCACTTTTATGATCATAATTTTCATAATCATTAGAGTTATGAGCTAAGAGGACTACTCTCTACAAGTAGTGTGTGTTCTCGGGTTCACCTCTGCTAAAGGTCTCCATTAAACCTCAAAATTTTAGAGGTCATATCTCCTTGTTTATTTATCCAGTTTGAGTGTTCTTTAGCTCATTCAAATAAACAAGGTCAAAACAGGTTTAAAAAATTCTAAGTGAGTATAGAAGAGCAAGCTCTGCAAGCATGACTAGTTTTCTATGCATAAGTTTGTGAGAAGGTCAAATAGCTCCTAGGGGGTGTCACCTACTTCTAGCTATACTTTGGAGGTCAATAAGCTCCAAAAGAATTTGAAGCTATTGGAGTAGAGGTTTATCATCAACACTACATGAAGGTAGAAGCAGATAGCAAGGAAGCATCTCAAGCAACATCCAACAAAAGAAAGGTGCATAAACTTCATTACAAAGGTAAATACCATACTTCCTCTTATCACATTTATCCAAAAGGAGTGTTAAAAGAGGAAGTTTATTATTTACACAATGGGTGATCAACATGCACAAATAGAGAAGCTTGATAAGAACAACTATCAAGCATGACAATTTAGAATCACAACATACTTGTAAGGTAGAGGTTTGTATGGTCTCATTGATGACACAGATATCAAACTTATATTACGAGAGTATCCAAATCATCAACAATTGAGGGATTCTAGAATTTGGAATGAAAGAGACAAAAGTGTTATATTCATTTTATCACAAAATATTCAAGATTCAATGGTAGGACACATACAAGATCTAGACACAACTAAGGATGTTTGGCTTGCATTGGAAAGGTTGTATGCTATAGGTAAAAAGCATGGAACTCAAAAATGAGTTGAACAACATAAAGAAAGATACAAGGACATCCATCCATGATTACTTGTTGAAATTTAAAGAGATTATTCTTAAACTAGGAGCAATCCAGGCTCTTTAGGAGAATGACAGCTTGGTTACACATACTCTAAATTGACTCAAGGATGTTGAGAGATGAAAATCATTCATTACTTCTATTTATGTCAAAGGATAATTACTAGATTTTGATAAGCTTGTTGCTCTCATGGTCATAGAGGAGATGAATCTAAATGGTTCTATTTAAAATAAAGAAGGATCTCAAGGACAAGATCTTTATGCAAGATCATCAAGAAGAGAAAGCAGAGGTTCAACTAAAGGATGAGTAAGAAGGAGTGATGATGAAGGCACTTCAAATGGCTCTGCCATCACAAGAGGAAGAGGAAGATCAAGTGCTAAGGTAGGAAAGGCTACTACGAGTACAATCAAAGACAAAGGAGTGAAGATAAGAACAATTTCTACATATGTAGAAGGTATGGACACTATGCCAAATATTGCTATCAAAATGAAAATAATCAAGGTGGTAATTGAAGAGGAGGCTATTCAAGAAAAGGTAAAAAACAAGGAAATTATGTTGAAGGTAAAAGTGATGATTATGATCCTCTTCTTATGATGAATGTAGAAATTAAGAAGAATTTCAATAGCAATGTATGGTATGTAGATAGTGGTTGCTCTAACTGTATGTCTCATGATACTTCATGGTTTTCAAATATGCATAATCCTTCATGTAAAGGTAATGTTGAAACAGGAGATGATACAGCACATAAGATTATGCAGGTTGGAGATGTTGTTATGCAAGATAAGTGCAAAACGAATTGCTTGAAGGATGTACTTATGTATCAACGATCACTAAGCATTTGATGTCAGTTGGTCAAATGGTAGAAAAAGGTTTGCAAGTGAGATTCAATCATGCAAGTTGCTTCATTGAGGATCCCAAGCAAAGAAGTTTAATTGCTATAGGTAAAAAACAAGGAAGATTGTTTACATTCAAGGTAACCCCAAATCATACAAAATATTTCTCTTATGGTATGCATAGAATAGCAAATCTTGATCTATGGCACAAAAGGATTCGCCACATGAATGTAGACAGGTTAAAGGAGCTATCAAATATTAAGATTGTTGAAGGATTACCTGATCTTACCAAGAAACATATGGTGCATCTTTGTGAAGCATGTCAAATGGGCAAGCAGAGTAGACATCCCTTCAAGCATTCTAGCCATGTAAGTGATGCTTTGCTAGATCTTATACACATTGATGTATGGGGTCCTACTAAAGAGGCGTCCTTGGGTTGTAATAAGTGCTATGTATAATTCATTGATGATCACAATAGAATGACATTTGTGTATTTGATTAAACATAAGAGTGAAGCCTTTGATTTTTTCAAGAAGCTTGAATCATTTTTTGAGAAGCAAACAGGAAGGTATGTTAAGAAGCTAAGATCCGATGGAGAGGGAAAGTATTTCTCTCAAGTTTTTTTTCAACTTTTTTTGTATGATGAAGGTATCAAAAGAGACGTTATATGGAGATACCCCACAAAAAAAGTTGAAGTTATATGATGAAGTTATATGTAGATACCCCACAACAAAATGGAGTTGCAGAAAGAAGAAAGAGAATCATAGCAGAAGCATCTAGAAACATGCTAAATGTATGTGTTTGCATACTTTTCTTTTGGGATGAAGCTATTAGCACAAGTGTGTACATTATGAATAGAGTACTACTAGAATTCATCATTTGACACGATATGAGGTATGGCATGGAAGGAAACCAAGTGTAAGTTATTTGAAAGTATTTGGTTGCATATGTTATGTGCATGTACCTAGTGAAGTGAGATGAAAACTTGATGTGTAACCAGAAAAGTGCATATTTATTGGTTATGCAGGTACTCAAAGAGGATACATATGTTATAATCCTCATTCCAATAAGGTGGTTGTTTCAAGATATGTAAACTTTGATGAATCACTTTCATGGTATGTCGATAAGAAAAGTTTGCAGGTCATAAATGGAGACGAAGAAGATACAGTGAAGGAGATGAGTCCTTACCTCACCCCATAAGAAGTTTACATAATGAGAAGAGTGGTTTGGATGAAGAAAAAGAGCTACATCTCAATGGAAGATCAAGGCAATAGTCACCTTCAAGTGTTAAAAGTAAAGGTAAATTGAAACTTGTTGAACTTAATAATGAAGGTGAAGAATTTTGTAGTATATGTGAGTATGGATTGTATTAGAGGTTCCTAATAAAAAAGCAAGATCATCTCCATTGGATGTAAGAAGAACTTCAAGAGTAAGTAAGCAACCTCAAAGGTATACTTATGAATCTTTTATGAATAGTCATTATGCTTTTATGACAAAGGTTGAGCAAGAAAATAAACCTACATCTTATCATGAGTTGAAAGGAGATGAAAAGTGGGAGAAAGCAATGAAACAAGGAATGGATGCATGACAAGGTGACAATACTTGGAAATTAGTTCCAAAGAAACCAAAACAAAAGCTAATTGGTTGCAAGTGGGGGTTTAAGATCAAAAGAAATAGTGATGGTAGTGTGTCAAGATATAAGGCTAGACTTGTAGCAAGAGGATATGCTCAAACTCAGGGATTGGACTATGAGGAAACATAAAGTCTAGTGGTAAACATGGCCACAATGAGAACTTTGTTGGCTTTTGCTGCAAGTAAAAGATGGAATATATATCAACTAGACATAAAGAATTTCTTTCTTAATGGTGAGTTAAGTTAAGAAGTGTATATGTCAAAACCAGATGGCTATGTGGGTGCAAAATATCCTAATCATGTATGCAAATTAAAGAAGGCATTGTATGGTCTTAGACAAGCACCAAGGGCATGAAATAAAAGGTTTGTGAAGTATCTTATGCTCCAAGGCTACACACTGAGTCATGTTAATCCTTCACTTCATGTAAAACATGTAGATTACATGTGTGTCTATGTATGCATTTATGTTGATGACTTGTTGATTAGAGAGAATGATGCAGAAGCAATTGAAGAGATTAGAGATAATTTGAGAAAGGAATTTAAAATTTCAAATCTTGGTTTGCTTATATACTTTCTTGGGATTGAGATTGTGTATGGCAATGAAGGTATGTTGTTGATAAAGAGAAAGTATATATATACGATATGCAGAAAAGGTTTGGTATGCAAGAATGTAAGATTGTTTCTACTCCAATGGAACGTAATGTACAAAGTTGAGTGTAAAGGAAGGTGATGAGTTTTATGATATGAATGCTTATAGTCCATGGTAGGATTTTTTTTTAATGCAACAAAAACTAGATGTGATATATGCTATGTGTGGGAGTATTGCCACAGTTTATGCACGAACCTAGAGTAGCTCATATGCATGTGGTGAAAATAGTGCTTCAATATTTGAAAGGTACCATTAATGAAGGATTATTTTATAGTTATGATGCGGATCTTACTCTCAAAGTTTTTTGTGATGTGGATTAGGCTAGATGTAAAGATGATAGAAGATCCACAAGTGGATATGTGGTAATAGCAAGAAACAAGACATTAACATTGAGCTCAAACAAACAACTTATACTTTCTTCATCTTCTATAGATTTTGAGTATAGAGGTTTAGCATTAGCTCCTAATGATATTATATGGTTTAAAAAGTTCTTTCATGAATTGAATGGGCAGGTTGATGTACCATTGATATATGGGGATAACTTGAGTAGCATACATATTGAAGTATTTCGATGGCGCTGCACCACACTGCACTCTCCTTTTCGAGAGCTCCACGACGATATGCTCGGAGTAGAAAAACGAGCTCCTGACGGCACACACAGTACTCCGCACAGAGGTTGTAGAATACGCAAAAAACGCAGTACACAGGGAGCACGAAGACAGACTTCTTAGGTCTTACAAATGCGGTCGAACTTACAGTCTGTGACTGACCAGGCCACTATATGTTTTATTAAAGAACATATACAAAGAAGTGTCCGGTGGCCATTTGGCCTTTCACATGGACACTAACGGTAACAATCTCCCACTAAAGGCCAATATGGCCAGAGTAACTATGGGAGAAAAAAGAAAGAATGATAAAGAATACCTGAGTGTAAGTATACAAACTATACCTCCCACCTAATGGGCATGTTACACAGTATACAAGTGACTGCGTAAGATCAAGAATCAAGTAACCCCCATCAAGTGACAACAGTGTCGAAAGCTATCCTGTGGTAGAGCTTTAGTCAAAGCATCTGCAGCATTATCTCGAGTGTGAACCTTCTCAAGAATAATGCTCTCAGTGGCTAAGCAATCTCTAATGAAGTGATACCTCACCTCAATGTGCTTGGTCTTTGCATGATAGACCGGATTCTTAGCCAAAGCAATAGCACTCTGACTATCACTGAGCAAGTGAGGTACATGCTGAGGCAAACCCATATCGCAAGCAAGATGAGAAAGCCACAATGCTTCCTTACATGCCTCACTTGCTGCAACATACTCTGCTTCTGTGGTGGAAACAGCTGTACATTCTTGAAGACGAGATCTCCAAGAGATAGCACCTCCAGCAAAATGAAAAATGTACCCTGATGTAGACTTACGATTGTCTACACAACCAGCATAGTCAGAATCTGTGTAACCAATAATGGATGCTTTCCCTCTACCTAAGCATAGACACTTGTCCTTAGTGCCACTAAGATATCTCAAAATCATTTTGACCGCTTCCCAATGTTTCTTGCCAGGATTAGACATATATCTGCTCACAACTCCCACTGCAAATGCAATGTCTGGTCTCGTAGCTACCATAGCATACATGAGACTACCAACAACAGACTGATAGGAAATTTTGATCATGAATTCCTTTTCCTCATCTGATTTGGGGCAGTCATCCTTGCTCAATTTCACATATGTGGGTAAAGGTGTACTCAATGCCTTTCCACCCTGCATATTGAATCGATGAAGTACTTTGGATATGTACTCACTTTGAGACAATTATATGCATCTTTTACTCCTATCACGAGTAATGCGCATGCCAAGAATATGTTTGGCATCCCCCAAATCCTTCATATCAAATGTCTGACTCAACTTCTTTTTGAGAATTGACAAATCATAAGAGGACTTCCCAGCAATCAACATATCATCGACGTAAAGTATCAAGCATATCAAGCTGCCATCAAAACATCTCTTTGTGTAGAGACAATGATCCTCATTGCTCCGAGAATAGCCTTGGGACTTCATAAAAGCATCAAACTTTTGGTACCATTGTCTAGGAGACTGTTTAAGTCCATACAAGCTCTTCTTGAGCTTACAAACTAGACTTTCCTTGCCAGGAACTACATAACCCTCTGGTTGTTCCATATAGATCTCATCTGTAAGATCTCCATGCAAGAAAGCTGTTTTCACATCCATTTGGACTAGCTCTAAGTCCTGCATTGCAACGAATCCAAGCAACATGCGCAAAGTAGTCATCTTGACCACTGGAGAGAAGATTTCCTCAAAATCAACACCATGTTGTTGCTTAAAACCCTTTGCAACAAGTCGTGCTTTATATTTTGGAGAAGCACTATCTGATGTGAATTTTAGCTTATATACCCATGTACATGGTAAAGCTTTCCTGCTCTTTGGCAAAGGTACTAAGTCCCAAGTACCATTCTTGTGAATAGAATCCAACTCACTCTTCATGGCACGCTCCCACTTGACATGATCCTCTGTCTGCATAGCCTCTTTGTAGCAAGAGGGCTCACCGGCATCTGTTAGCATAACAAAATCTAAACCTGGAACATATCTATCAGGTGGATATGAGACACGTGCAGAACGTCTCAATGGTTGCTGAACAGGAACATGTGCAGACTGATCTGAATGGACATTCTCTTGAACATCCCTATGTGCAGCATTTTTATGCATGCTAACCGGAGGACAATACCTCAAACACCACTCTTCTCACTTCAACATCCTTAATCGGCTGTTTATGCATCTTAGACTCATTAAAAATGACATCACTACTTCTGATCACTGACCGTGTTTCAGGATCCCATAAGCGATATCCAAATTGTCCTTCTCGACCATATCCAAGAAAAATGCATTTCTTTGACTTATGGTCCAACTTCTGTCTAAGATTCTTGGGTATATGAACATATGCTTCACACCCAAAAACTCGAAGATGATCATAATATGGTGGTTTCCCTGTCCATAACTCTTGTGCCACTTTCAGACCTTTGGCAGTACTAGGTGGAAGGTTAATCACATGAACTGCAGTCAATACTGCTTCTGCCCAAAAACCTTGTGAGAGGTTTGCATGATGCAACATAGAGACTACTCTATCTTGAATAGTTCTATTCATCCTCTCAGCTACACCATTCTGTACTGGGGTATAAGGAGTTGTAAACTCTCTACGAATCCCTCTACACTGACAGAAAAGGCTGAATTCATGTGAGGTATACTCACCCCCATTATCTGAACGTAAAGCCTTAAGCTTAGTTCCTTTTTCAGTCTCAACTGAAGCAAGCCATTTTCTGAAAGTAGGGAATACATCATCCTTCGATTTGATAGGATATACCCAGACTTTTCTAGTAGCATCATCTATGAAAGTGACAAAGTAAAGAGAACCACCTAAGGACCTAGTGGGCATAGGACCACACACATCTGTATGAACAAGATCTAAAGGCTGAACTGAAGAGTCAATGTGCGTTTTATGCACATTTCTGGTTTGCTTTCCATATTGACAATGCTCACAAAATGAAAAATCAGAGAAAGATAACACAGGTAAGTAGCTAGAACGAGATATATGGCCCAAACGACCATGCCAAATACAAGCCATAGGCTGTTCAGTAACAGCTAACAAGTGTTCTTTCTGTGATACAAATAAAGGGTAAAGTGAGCCAACTTTCCTTCCTTTTGCAATAACCATATTGCCCTTTGATATACGAAAGGACTGAGCATAGAAGACCACCTTGTAACCAAGGTCATCAAGTTGACCAACTGACATCAAACTGCGTGATAACTGAGGTACATGGCGTACATTATGCATAGTAAATTTTGAACCGTCAATGAACTGCACAACCACATCTCCAATCCCCACAACATCACACTGGTAAGAGTCATCAAGTCTCATGGTACCAAGAGACTTTGCTGCATAATTAGAGAACCATTCTCTATGTGGTGTCACATGGAAAGAAGCACCAGAATCTAGCAGCCAGGTGTGGGAAAGAGAATCAGCCATAAGTGCCTCAGATGGCATAGTACTATCAAGTGTTAACACATCAGCATCATCAGAAATAGCATTAATTTCTTCAATCTTCACAGTCAAAGTAGATGGTGCAGGTAACTGTTTAACATGCCCATCAACATTCTGTCCTTTACCTTTAGCATTCTTTAATGCATAACAATCTTTCTTCATGTGTCCTTTCTTATGACAATAATGGCATTCAATATCCCTCTTCCTTGATTTACTTCTGCTCTTATTCCGTTGACCATTCTTTTCCTTGTTCTTGCTCCTGCCACGTTGTTGATTCTTTCCTTGGTAAGAATCACGAACATTATATGCATCTCCACTCTGAGTGCCAACCATAGATTTTCTACGAATCTCCTCACTCAAGAGTGCTCCACATATGTCATCATAGACGAGTTTACCACCTGGTGCACTATTGCTAATAGCTGTGCAAAATGTATCCCATGATGATGGCAGGGTGCATAACAGCAATACTGCTTTCATTTCATTGTCCATATCCATTTTCTGAGCCTGTAACTGGGAGAATATGGCATCAAACTCATTTAGATGAGCAGCAACACTATCTGTGTCCTTCATACGAAGGTCGTATAATCTTCTCATCAGATATACTTTATTTGATGCCGTCTCTTTTTCATATGTATTGCATAACTTCTTCCAAAGCTCCTCTGCACTTTCACAGTCTAATACTGTAAAGTAAACATTATCTGCTAGGTGCAAGCGAATGGTAGACCTGGCCATTTCATCTAACTCATCCCAATCATCTTCATCCATGTCAGCAGGCTTCTTTGAAATCCCATTTACTGGCTTCCATTTCCTTCTTTGAATCAGCACATATTTAATCTGATTCTTCCATAGAGCAAAGTTTGTGCCATCAAATTTTCGGATCTCAAAATTGTCTTTGCCCTACAAGTTATAGCTCCTCCTCGGAATGCTAGCACTAGACCCTGATCCACCGGATGTGCCTGAGATCTCTGATACCAGCGAAGTATTTCGATGGCGCTGCACCACACTGCACTCTCCTTTTCGAGAGCTCCACGACGATATGCTCGGAGTAGAAAAACGAGCTCCTGACGCCACACACAGTACTCCGCACAGAGGTTGTAGAATACGCAGAAAACGCAGTACATAGGGAGCACGAAGACAGACTTCTTAGGTCTTACAAATGCGGTCGAACTTATAGTCTGTGACTGACCAGGCCACTATATGTTTTATTAAAGAACATATACAAAGAAGTGTCCGGTGGCCATTTGGCCTTTCACATGGACACTAACAGTAACACATATGACCTCAAATCCTATTTTTCATGCTGGAAGAAAACATATAAAGGTACACTATCATTATGTTTGAGAGAAGGCCATAAACAATGAAGTGTAGGTCTCTTTTTTTGGAACAAAGGATCAAGTTGCAAATATCTTCACTAAATCCTTGGATGGACCTAAGGTTCAAAAATTCAACTATATTCTTGGCATGAAGGAAATACCCTTTGGAACTTGAGCAAGAGAATGTTGAGATCATTTGTTTTATGTATAGGTACAAGTTCCAAATTATGTAAATTCATTTGGGAGGTCTTTAAATATTTCAAGAAGGCTCATAATATTGATAACGGATAGCCAAAATACCACATGAGTTCTAGAACATGGTGATTCAAGTTAGTGAGCCACGAGGGAGCTACAATGGTGTCTTAGTGGAAGGTCGATGTGGCTCGTTCCCAAGGTCTAGCCATATTTTTCTTATTTGAGCACTTGATTCATGTAATACCTCCATGCAACTTTCTATCATGAGTTTAGCTGTATAAGGAAGGTTTTGGATTAGTTTTATACATGCTATAATAATAGGGGAGAAGTCTAAGAGAGTCGTATGTGTATCTCTCCATCATTAGGGGAAAAAATGAACCCTGCATGGGCCTTATAAGGATCCCTAATTTTTAGGGATTAAGCTTAATTTTATTCTTGTTTAAGGGGACAAAGTGCATTTAATAGGGCACTTTTTAGTAGACTGGAGTAGGCTTTTTTTTAGGCTTTAGTAGGCCTCTCTCTTTCTTCTTCTAGAGAGAGAGAAAGAGGATCTACTTTCCACATCATCAAACTCATGCATGTATTTGAATCAAAAATGAGTTTTTTTTAAGTCTCATTTTCAGTGTATATTAACTCATTTGAGCAAAACATATGCTTTAGAGTCCCTTCCAACTAGTTTTTCATCTTTGTTTTTGATATTGCTGGTCATTATCAAAGATGGTGTTGCCATGTATCACAAACTTTACAGTAGAACGTCCTCATGCCCCTGCATCAACAAGTATCCATGTTCGTGTGCCTAGAGAGTTTGCTCCAAATACACACAAGCATACGGGATCACAAAAACACAATATTTGAAGATTGTTTATTAAGTTGTATAGGATTATCTATTAAGAGAATTGTATTAGCACTTATGATAAACTTTTGTATAGGCTTATTGTATAGGCTTAAATAAGATTGATTTTGAAATTCTTCATACTGTTTCTCTGAAAATTAATTGAGATCTTTACTTTTTTATTTCATATGTCTAAAGAATCAGGATCTACAAGTAGTTCTAAACTAGTATCTTCAAACGATTCTGATATTAAGAACCAAGAATTAGAAAACTTAATAATAGGAACATTGCTTCCGTCTTCAATTGATAGTTCAAATAATAATGAAAATATAGAAGTTGAAATTATTAAAGATAAAGTAGTTAACGAACTTTACACACGTTAGATTACGATCGTCTTCTTTCTAGAATTTTACCTTTAATTACCATAGTTTTGCCAGAACCGGAGGACAAGAAAGACTTATTCCCACCTAATTTAGTTAGAAAACCTAACTCAAATCAAATTGAGAACAAAGAAGTTGACTTTGTTAAAGATAAAATTACAAACGAGAACTTATTTTTGTCTTATCAATTAGAAGCTATAGAAAATTATAGAAATGCTCATCCTTACGGTCCTTAGTCTAAATAATTAGTTCTTAATTTGCACTCCCATATATTAGAAACATATAGGTTTTTATCACACCTAAACTGAAAAATCAACCGAAGGCCCTAGGCATACTTAGAAGCACCTTGCGTGCAGTCACACGGTTAGGTTAGCGTGATTCTTTTAGATGAACGTCAGACTCCCTTCACACCCCTCTACGACAGCTTTGGTGAACCCGACGTGAAGCGTGATGATAGTGTGTCTAGGACTTACGTTACATTTTCAGTTTTTATTTAAATCCCTAATTTCATTTTTTTCTTGTATGCAGGAAATTTGAAGATTGAAGCTCTGACAAAACCGTGGAAGAAGGATTTCCAACTGGTGGAGCTTCGTCGTTTCAAAACCCCCCCCTCAACATTCAAGAGAATCAAGATATATTCATAGTCATTTTAGTTTTGTGTTTAAGATTGTTTTAACGTTCATTTTCGAACCTCTTCAGCAAAAATATTATCAAGTAAGGTGTTTATTTTAAGTTCTTTATTTTTAGTTTACACACATCACTTTAAAAGAAAGTTGTTTTCATCTGCACATAGGATCTAAGCACCTTCATATTAGCATTTAAAGAATATTTGAATCTTTCTTTTGTATCTAGGAAATATAATTTTGACTTAAAGCATTTAAATATTAGCATTTTTAGGAAAATCTTATTTTTGCATCATTAAAAAGAAAAGATTTTAAGTTTTGAAAAAGAAAGATTGTTTGTTTTATTGCATAAAAAGAAAGCTTATAGCATAAAAATAGTTTAAATTTAGGTTTCTTTTTAACTTATAGTTAATGCTTTTTTTTTCAAAGAAATTAATTTTAAAGAAATTAATAGTAAACTAAAAGACTTAAATCAAGAAAAACTATTTAATAAAAATTACCTTATTAAAAACCCTTTAAAATTGAAAAAGAGTAAATATAAGAGATAAGTCATAATTTAGGGTTTAGAAATTAAAATTATTTTAGAAAAAGAAGATTAGAACTAGTCAAGCCTAGGACTAGGGTAAAGCCATCCCTGGCTTTATCAACTAGTGATAGATTTAGACAATTTAGAGAGCAATTAGATCCGGCTATTAGGGAACTTCTTCTCTATTCGAAGCGTTATCAGGAACGCAAAATGGAGGAGATGTTTAGGAACATGATGATAGAAAAGCAAGGGACACGTACAGTCCAAGCTATTCTAAAAGAAAAAGGAAAATTTACCGGATTAAACATTACAGAATACCTAGATGCATTTGAGGAGCAAGTGCAAATCCAGGGATTACTTGAAGATGTGCTAGTTAAATACTTTGGACGTGTTGTTTCTAGTTCAATTCTCGAATCTATTCAAGAGCATGCTGAAAAAACATGGGAGGAATTTAGAAAGGAACTTCATAAAATGTTCTACCTCGAAGATTTTAGCCAGCATAGTCGTGAAGGATTTCTGCGTTGGTTAAACACTATTAAGAGTAATGAGTCTTTAACTCATCTTCACAGTGAGTTTATGAGACATCTGGCTCAACTTCCCCAAGATGATAGAAATGCTATTAATCCAGATGTAATTATATATTTTCTTAAGATACTTAATCCAGAAGATAGGGCTGAAATTGAAAGACGAATAGAGGAGCCGGGAAAAAGGTATGGGCTAACTGATGACTGGAAGAAAGTCAAAAAAGAGATAGAGGTTGTTGCTCAAATGAAGCAAAGGCAAACAATTTTATATTCTAGACCTAATGCTTCTCAGCCTAGAGAGACTCCTGCTATAAGGCAAGTTGACATGCCAATGCCTGCTACTATACCTACGGCTAATAATTCAGCTGCCACTAAAGCTCCCATAGAATTTCAATTGGATATTCTATGTAAACAGATGGAGAATGTCATGAACATGCAAGCATCTCTTTCAAAAGAGGTTGCCAATTTAAATAAACAAGTTTATTCCATGAGCTTTAATGATCGAGGGGCTAGTAATAGTGGTACAGGGCAAGCACCACCTATTCAACAAGTTATGCCTCAGTATGTTCCACCTCAACCAGTCTTTCAGCCAGTACCACAACAAGTTCCTCAGTTTGCTTCTCAACAAGCTCCTCAGTTTGCTGTATAGCCACCCTTTCAAAGAAATAATGAAAAAAGAGGGACTGGCGTGAAGCGCTGTGTTTGGTGCGATAGTCAGGAGCACGCATCATTTGCTTGTGAAGAATTAAAAAGTGCTAAGGCGAATCAATTAGTTGTGGAAATAGATAGACGATTATGTGACTTTAGGTCATGTCTTCCTTTGTCCGTCAATTGGGGCAAAGGAGGAATGAAAAAGCTTTATGAAAATTTAACAGTACACAGTACTTCGGCTGCAAGACTAGAGCCGGTCGAGGATAGGCCTTCTTCAATGCCTAGCCAAAATCCATATTCAAATGAGGCACTGGTACGAGCTAGAGACGAGATAATGTACAAGACTGCATGTAAATCTCCTGTAGATCAATCTTCTATCTTTTCTCACATTGCTAATGTTGAGGAAAAACGGAGACGAGAAGATGTGCACGATGATGTAGAAGAAGGTGATAGGAGGGTAACTAGGAGACAAACAAGAGAAGATGAAAAGAAAACTGACAAAAAAGTTCAATTTGATGAATCAAATTTATCTCAAGAAGAGAAGAGGAAAATTGATAAAGGAAGGCAAAAAACCGACCGATGAAAATGTTCAATCGCAAGAAGAACAGAAGAAATTGGAAACCTCTAAACCTGAAAATAAAGAGGATCAAAAGCAAAATGAAGAGAAAGGGAAGAAAAAGGGAAGAAGAGCTCCACGTGCTATTATGATTTTTGAGCTCGAAAAGAAAAATGATGCTAGGGAGATTTTAAATGACATTCTTCTAAAAAGTCAAGTAACGATGTCACTTGAGCAAGTGTTTTCCATAGCGAAACCGGAGTTCAAGGACAGTTTCATTCGGCTTATTAGAAGAAGATGCTTTCCTTTGCCACAAGACGAGGACATACAAGATGTGGCAGAAAAAACCCTAGCTATGAATGATGCAGTTACATTGAGTGAAAGTGATTATGAGGATAATGAAGAATTTACAATAGGAAGTGTAAATAGAAATTTTCTAGGACCTATACAACCTAATAAAGAAATGTTAAAAAGTGAAAGTAAATACAATTCTACCTTCTGGGCACAAGACACACCAGAAGTAAAGATTAGAATCGGGGATGAGAAAGATTCTTGTTTAGCTTTGGCTCTCATTGACTCGGGGTCAGAGATAAACATGATTTCAAAAAAGTTCTTTGACAAATTTAGGTGGCCAATTGATAAAGAGCACGGTTGGCGGATGAGAACAGCTGACAATGGCTCTGGCATTTTGTTGGGTGAATGTGCGAATGTGCCTATTATGATAGGTGGTGTTCGAGAAGAGTTTCACTTCTTCGTTCAAGATAATTGCTCATATGAAGTGATTCTTGGACAGCCATTTATAGCTGAAATGAGAATGGAAACAAAAGCAATGAACGACGGATCAACGTATGCAAGAATTCGATCCAAATCAGGGATGGATTCTTTGCAAGTTATGACGGTTTGCCCAAACCATACTAGAAGTAGAAAGAGCTTAAGAAGAAATCCCATTGACTCGATCAGTCATGTTTGTGATGATCCACTGGCTCTAAGAGAATATGGAGCGTACTATGATCAAAATTTTTGTTAGACTCCACTATTGAGCGAGACAATAGTGGACGGTGTTTTGATGTCTCGCCTATCAATGAACATAAATTTGAAAATTATCTAATTTGTAGTCCTACAACTAGTTTACATTATATTACTAAAGAAAACCTTATTAAAACATTTAGAAAACAAATTGAAAAATATTTTAGAAAAACTGGATTAATTTCAAGTGATGAGAAAATTGAGAGTATAATTGAATTATCAAAAAGTTCCACTCTATTAGAAGAGCTAGAAAGTGTTTCTCATGAAAATTTTGAATCAAATCTGATAATTCTTAACTCTATTCAAGAGTATGAGATTATTAGTGAATTTATCCTAGAACATGAAGTTAGCATAGAAACTAAATACAAAACTGTAGAAAAGAAAATAAAGCCTGTAGCTCAACCCTTACCCAAAGATAGTCATGACATACTTCGTCGAGTATCAAATGATCCTATTCTTAGAGATCGAACTAAGATAGGTCACATATTTACTGATGAGAGTAAGAAAAATATTAAATTCGGTGATGAATTTCTTTCTCAAATTGAAAAAGAGCAGTTTACCAAGATGATTGTTCGTCATGGTAAAGCTTTTTCTTTGTTCCCACATGAGATAGGATGTGCAGACCCAAAGTTAGTAGCTCCGATGGTTATTTTCACAGTACCGCATATTCCTTGGAATCTTCGTCCCATTCCAGTTCCAAAGGCTCATTTACCTGAGCTAATGAGACTGTTAAAGGAGAATATTGCCATGAGAATCTTGGAACCATCCTCAGCACCATACTCTAATAGGTGGTTCACGGTACCGAAAAAGAGTGGGAAGCTACACTTTATTCAGGATTTGCAGCCTGTGAATAAAGTCACTATTAGGAATGTAGGAACGGGTCCCATTGTAGATGAGTTTGTCGAGGCATTTCCAGGTCACTCCATCTATTCAATGGGAGACCTGTATTCAGGGTATGATCAGTTTCAATTAGCAATTGAGAGTCGAGATGTGACCACGATGAAGACTCCTTTGGGTTTAGTACGTATGTGTACTTTACCACAAGGAGCCACGAATTTTGTGGCACACATGATGAATGCTATGAATCTGGTCCTACATGACTTTATCCCAAAAGTGACGATGCCTTTTATTGATGATATTCCAATAAAGGGGTGTGTGGAAAAAGAAAAGGATGAAAGTTTAGATTCATCTCGTTGCAGAAAGTTTGTTTCTAACCATATTTCAGATTGTGAAAAGATATTTGAAAGATTTGAAGAGGTTGGACTAACTTTCTCCCTAGTGAAATCAACTTTTGGTGTTAATGAAGTGCTAATATTTGGGCATTTATGTGGCCATTATGGTCGTAGACCCTATCCAGTAAAAGCTGATGCCATTAGTAGGATTTCTGAGAGATGTCGCAATGTAAGTGAAGTAAGGAGATTCCTAGGTGCATGTGTTTTCTATGTCATCTGGATCCCTCACTTTGCTCATGTAGCAAATCCGCTTTATGATTTATTGAGAAAAAGAAAGAAATTCTTTTGGACTGATGAGCATTCTAGAACAATGAGGCGTCTAAAGCAATTGCTTATCAATGCTCCTGTTTTGAAACGTATTGACTATACAGGACATAAGCCTGTAATCCTAACTGTTGACACTAGTCCTATTGGTATAGGCTGGGTCATTGGGCAGGATGTTGAGGAGGAGCAAAGGTATGCAGTTCGCTTTGGAGCGAAGATTCTTCATGAAACTCAAAAGAATTACCCTCAAATTAAGAGAGAACTATGGGGATTAGTTACAGCTTTAAAAACAGATAAAGAATACTTTATAGGAGCTAATGTAATAGTAGAGACCGATTGTCTTCCATTAATAGGTTTAATAGCTAATTGTTCATCTCCGGATATAGCTATACTACGATGGATAGCCTATATTAAATTCATTAATCCTGCTTTTGTACATATAGCCAGTAAACATAACACTGTCGCTGATATGCTTTCAAGAGCAAAATTTGACAATGATATTGAAGCATTAAATAATCATATTAATTAAATAAATTATGAAACATCTACCTATGTCTATGAGAGATTTAGAGAATGTGATTATGAAGGAGAGTGGCGAGATATAGGAAACTATCTGAGTTCATTTCAACCTTCCCCAAGTTGGTCTTCAAATCGATTCTGGAACATCAGGAAGAAGTCTTTCAACTTCTTCTTGAAAGATGGATATCTTTGGAGACATGCTAGAGGAAAGGTTTGAAACCCTCAAAGAGTATTAGGTTTGAAGGTTTTTCAAGTGCAAGTTATGCATGAGATGCACGAAAGCCTTTGGGTTGGTCATAAAGGCTTTGTAGCTACATATGAGAAGATTAGGGAAAGCTACTGGTGGTCGAGGATGTATGTAATTGTTAAAGAACTTGTGAACACTTGTAGTATGTGCCAGTTACACTCCTCTATCAAGCATAGAGATCCCCTTCACCCGACCTATCCACCTTGTATTCATTACAAGTGGGTAGTTGACCTTGTGTCCATGCCTAAAAGCAATGATTGCATGAGATATATTGTTCTTGCACGAGAGGATTTGACAAACCACATCGAAGATTAGAGCGCTTCGTTCCAATACTACTTATAATGTATGTGTATTCCTTTAGGAAGAAGTATTATCCAGATTTGGATATATAGAAAAAGTAGTAGCGGATACAGGTGAGTTAGATGCGAGAGAGGCGAGAGAGTTCTTTGCACAACATGGGATTCGATTGTCTCTTACGAGTGCTTATAACCCAGAAGCGAACGGTAAAATAGAACGAGGTCATCCTTCCATAGTGAAGGCTATTTCAAAAGCTTGCCATGGAGATATTGGTCAATGGCCAAAATATCTCCCATTTGCTCTTTGGGCTGATCGCATGACATACACCAGAACAACTGGTTTTATGCCAGCTGAACTCATGTATTGTCAGAAACCATTGTTTCCCATTCATACTCAGATAATTAATTGGATGAATTTAGGTTGGAAAGATAACGTTTCAAGAGAGGACTTATTAGCACTTAGAATTAAGCAATTAAAGCAAGGCAGTGAAAATCTTAAAGAAGCAATAAAAAAATTAAAAACATCTAGGTTAAAAAATAAATTATATTTTGATAAGAAACATAGACTAAGACCGCAACCAATAGAGAGTGGTGACTGGGTGCTTGTATATGATAGTACGTTTGATACTCAATACGATGCACGTCGGAAACTAACTAAACGTTGGTTCGGACCTTACGTTGTTGTTTCAGTTTATGAAACAGGTACATATAAATTACGTGAATTTGATGGTTCTGTGTTAAGAAAATTGATTGCAGGGAAAAGAATCAAGTTGTTTAAAAGAAGAGAAAGCAGTAAGTTCGAATTGGACGAAGACTTCTTGGAGGATGAAGATGAAGCCGAAGAATAACCAGGTGACTTAATTCCAATTATTTGTATTAATTAATTTCCTTTTCATGCATTTCATAAATAGAGTTCTATTTGTCTCTGATATTAAGAGGAAAGTTATTAAAATTATGTAAATAATGAACGGAAAACTTGAACTGCAACCCCTAGTAAAAGAAAAATTTACTTTATACTAGTAGAGTTCTTTACTTTTTGAACCCGTTTAGCAAATGAGATCCTAATTCTAGCTGTAGCAAATTTCTAGATCCTCTGCTCTGATTAGGGGTTAAGCATTTCCCCTTAAACAAAAAAGTTGCGAAGAAAAATGAAGAAAAGAGAAAAATGAGAACATCAAGCAGTATATTAATGGCTACTGCAAGATGAAAAAAAGAGAAGAAAAAAGAGAATACAAAAGAAAAGAAAAAGAAGAATATAATTCAATTGTGGTCTCGAAACCACTTTTGGAATATTATGTGGGCTATATGAGGTGAAGGTTTGCTGCAGGAGAGTTAGTTAGATGTATCTTATGGCAGACGTCTAGGAAATAAAAGAAAGCATACTTATATAAATTAAATTTTACTTAAGAACAGGGTTAATGTAATGGTAAGTACCTCAATTATCTAAATAACCTTTATAGGATTTTCTAAATTTGTATTTTTGACTATATGCATTGACTGAAACGATTTCTAATTCATATTTATGTAATTTTAGAGATTTTCTTTATTATCAAAAACATAATTAGAAATTAGAAGCATTTTTTTATAATATAATTTAGAGTTCCATAACAAATTTTATCAAAGAATTTGATACTGCTTCCTATTGAAGTGCAGGTTTGCCCATCGAGGACGATGTGCAGGTTTGGTGGGGGCAGATGTCGGAAGGATTTCTTTACTTGATTTAATATATGGGAAAATAAAAATATTTTGATTTAAAGTCAGTTAGTTGAAATCTCTCTCACATTCTTTTTAATTGACTAATTTTTATTTGAAGTACCTGCAGTCAAAATAGGATTTCTTTACTTGATTCAATATATGGGAAAATAAAAATATTTTGATTTAAAGTCAATTAGTTGAAATCTCTCTCACATTCTTTTTAATTGACTAATTTTTATTTGAAGTACCTGCAGGCAAAAGATGGGCATATATTCATAACTTTGAATAATGGCAAGAGATCTTTGGTTGAACCCTTGAAGTCATCTTTGTATTTACCCTTATGTATACTCTCTATAGTTATAATTTTATTAATCCCATGAATGACTTACTTATGAACTATAAATATGTGTGTTATGTGAATAAATAAGTAAGAGTATGCATTTGTGTTTATGTCTATGCATTAGCCTAAGAGTCTATACATATTAATGTACCTATGATTTTTTTTAATTTTTTGTGTGGTTATTTATGCATATGAGCATATTTTAAATAGAGTTCTCACAAGAAAATCTATCTATTTAATTCATGTAAGTGTAGCAAACTTTATGGATACGTGTGTTATTGTATGTGGTTATTCTAAATATGATTTATCTTAATAAAATGAATTAGTATTACCTATGAGTTTAAAAACATGTTAATCATGATATTTATATAACTTAAATCATAATTGAGTAAAACCCTATGAGTATAATCATGATCCTAATTATTTATATGTGCGTCAATTATAAGTATTAATTTATTTAATTATTAATTGATTTAACTAATAGATATAAGTGACACTAGTATTAAAATAAAATTAATGTACCATTTTTTTTTTATGATAGTTATTTTACATAATAAGTAATAGTTTATTTAATTAATATAGAATATATCTACTACGTTTTATGTTACCTAAAATTGATTATTTATATTAATCATAAAATCCAAAAAGTTCTTACGTTAGTAAAAGTTTTAGTTTACATTAAGTTAATAGAAGTTCATTTAGGCATGCATGATTTAGTGTTAGTTTGTATAACTAACTATTGTAAATGGTAAACATACATAGCGTCTATGTTCGATATATATATATATATATATATATATATATATATATATATATATATATATATATATATATATATATATATATATATATATATATATATATATATATATATATATATATATATATATATATATATATATATATATGTATGAATGCTTGTTTTTTTTGCTTAATGAATTCTGCAGGTACGTCGATTCCCAATGAGAGAGAGAGAGAGAGAGATCTGTGAGAGAGAGAAAGACGTAGGGAGAAAATGTATCATAGAGAAAGACGTAGGGAGAAAATGTATGACTCACGTACAGAGCGAGAAATGATTCGCCTACTATTGCACACCACCAGAGATAGAAAAGGTGGCTCCAATCGCACATGGGCAGGTAGAGGGAGTCGGATTACAGAGATCGATACGCACAGATGCAAGAATTGCGTAAAAAAGTGAGAAATATCTAATCGTATTCACAGATCGAGGGTGCTGCCTGCTGAGATCTGTAAGACAGAGATTACCAGAGGAGTAATCAAAGCACTAAGAGAGGGAGATCTTCACCTTCCTCCCTCCCTCCTTCATTGATCTACTACAGATAAGCAAGGGCCCCCTTCACGCTGTGATTGGGCATTTGCCATAGAGACAGAGAGAGAGAGAGGCTTGCGACACACGTCTGTATATAGGCATCGATTCCCATCGAGTTTGCTTGCCACTTTTGTTCCCCTCGCATTTCCCTGTGTGTTCGATCATAATTGTTCATTTCTTGCTTCTCATGTGTTCATCTTCTTGTACGTTCTCCTCCTTTCTCCTGCTCTTCATGTAGGTTTCTGTGTATTTGTTGTCACACCTCCGAGCTCTGAAGTTTTGAAGGTTTCCTTAATCAGGAGTTGCAACCTGCCATTACGTGAATGTATGTATGCGTGTGTAGAGAGAGAGAGAGATATGATTCTCATCTGCTACAGATCAAAAAAACGCTAGTCACGCGAGCATGAAGAAGGGAGCTAGAGAGAGAGAGAGAGAGAGAGAGAGAGAGAGTGAGAGAGAGAGACGTTAATCTACGTCTGGTTAGGCATAGAACGTGGTTAGTTCCTCAAGTATAACGTGGTTCGGATTGTCTGTTAAGGATATTACAAAGTTATTTCCAGAATCGAACCAAGCCATATTGCCTAGTGATGATGGTCCTGCTCAGATTTATCAAGATGATGATAGTTCAGGAACAGTTCTATTGTCTGCTTGCTTCTTCGTAATGCTTGTCACAACTATTATCTGGACCTTCATCCTGTTTACGTTATTGCCCTTCCCTTTCTGCGCGCATTAAGCAGAGCAACATGTATGAGCACATTACGGGTCCATTTCTGGTGCGTGCAATGTTATGGGAG